>JAXMNL010002031.1:0-14728 GCA_035128595.1 Eptatretus atami
CCCCGAATTGGAACAACACACCACACACCACACACACACACACCACACACACCACACACACACACACACACAACACACTTGGAATCCATCTGACAGGATGGATAGTCATGGCCCCAAACAGAAATCTTTCATTATATCGCTCGAAAATTTGTCCACACTGCAAACACCCATCCACCTCTGTTAGAACTTGCCTTTAGTCCTCGTTTGCGCTGGAAGACCTGACTGTCGACACCCATTTAATGACCGAAGAAAGAGCTCCTTCACGTTGGCCAGCCAGATATTCATATCTGAAGCTTCAGAGAGGTGGTGTTGTGCCAGATTCCTTGCGACCGCCTGCTTGATGAGGATGTTTGTGCCAGGATTTTAAAAAGGCATTCCTATTTTTAAAGGAGATCTTACTTATGACATACGCCCATTAATGTCATAAGTAGAAGGTCTCCAATCAAGTTATAAGATAGAGGGTCTCCATCAAGTCATAAGTTAGTTAAGTCTCATCCAAGGTCCAAAGTAGAGGTCTCCATTCAAGGTCATAGTAGAGGGTCTTCATCTAAGGTCATAAGTAGAGGTCTCATCAAGTCGTAAGTAAAGGGTCTCCATCAGTCTAAGTGGAGGTCTCCATCAAGGTCATAAGTAGAAGGTCTCCATTGAGTCATAAGATAGAGGGTCTCCAGTGTTATATGTGCAGGGTTATTGGTTGCTCACTCGGGATTATTTTAAATTTTGTATTTGCGATAAATACTTTGATGCGCTGACTTGAATACTTGAATGATTTAACAGATAGTTATTCTCGCTCCGTCAGTCGTATCCGATTTTCTGTGACATTCATGATCGATTTCTCCAAAACATCCCGATCCTCATGCTTCAGAGCTCCGGCCAGAACAAGCTTGGTTGCAGCCTTTACCCCATTCCATCCAGCACTAAGTCTGCTCTTCCTCTTCTTCCCTCAACCATGAATACCCAGATATTGACTCTCCACATTTCGTTTGCTGCACGCATGATGTGTCCAAAGTATGGACGGTTGCTGTTTTAGCATCAGTTCTAAATGTATATGAAGGTTAAATTGCGTCTGATTACTCTGCCACTAAAGTGGTTGAGGTTATTTTTCATCCCTGTTGTTGTCTGTGTGCAGGACATCTGAAGAATTATGACGTATTCGACGAAATTTGGTGGACAGGATTGGTTGCCTGTAGACAACTGATGTAGATTTGATGAAGATCCGATCCGATCGATAATTTTTTAAACTGATCTTACTGTTGAAAGATTGAACCAAGAAAACATATATATCATGATATATCAAAGAAGTTATGGTAGGGTTATGACAAAACTTGTTGCATGAGTTGAGTAGGTAACAAGAAACAAGCATCGATTTTGGTAAGTTTCAGATGCAAATCCGGACCGATCATTGCGATACAAAGCGTAACTGTCAGCCTGGTTTACTTTGTCTCCCCCTCCTTCTCCTTTTCTTGTCTCTCCCCGAGTGAGAGAGAGAGAGAGACAGACAGACAGGACAGAAAGACAGACAGACAGACAGACAGACAGACAGAACAGAACAGAGACAGAGAGCTTTCCACTGTGTTCCGAAGTTATATTCTGCCTTGGCAGTGGCCCTCTCTATGTTTATTTATTTATTTGTTAGTTTATATACGTTTCTGTCGAATTAAGTTTATTATTTCATAACTAGTTTATAGTGTTTATTTATTATTACATTTATGTCGAGTTTATTTATATAACTAGTTTGTAGTCTTACTTATTTATTTATTTATTTATTTTACGTTTATTGTCGATAGTTATTTACTTATAACTAAGTTTGTAGTCTTTACTATATTTATTATTTACGTTTCTTGTTGGATCGTATTTCATTAACTAGATTATAGTTGTTTATTATTAATTACGTTTATTTCGTAGTTAATTTATTTATAACTAGTTTATAATTTATTATTTATTTATGTTTATTGTCCGTAGTTGTATTTATTTATTACTTTATTTATAGTGTTTATTTATTTTATTATTACGTTTATGTCGTAGTTTATTATAATATGTTTTTATAGTTTATTTAATTTATTATTACGTTTAATGTCAGTAGTTTATTTATTCGTCTTATTTAGGATTATGTCGATAGTTTATTTATAACTAATTTATAGTCTTATTTAATTTATTTATTACGTTTTAGTTGTATTAGTTAATTTTATTTATAACGATTTAATGAGTTTATTATTTGATTTATTTATTTACGTTATTGTCAGTAGTTGTTTATTTATTGATTGACATTATTGTCGATTGTTATTTATTTTAGAACAGTTATAGTGTTACTGATTATTTATTATCAGGAGTTATATGGGTTGTTTATTTATTTATGGATTGACATTTATTGTCGAATTGTTTTATCTATTTTTAACAGTTTTAGTGTTTTGATTTATTTATAACTAGTTCATCGTCTTTATTTATATTATAAGTTAATGTCATAATTTATTTATTTATAACTACTTCACAGTGTTTATGATTTATATATGTTTATTGTCCGATAGTTTATTATAACTAGTACAGTGTTTATTATTTAATTATATATGTAATTGTCGATAGTTTATTTATTTATAACTAGTTTACAGTGTGTTATTTATTTATTTATATACAGTTTGTTGTCATAGTTATTTATTATAACGAGTTTATCTGTTTATTTATTCGTTTATTTAGTTTTATGTCGACGTAGTTTATTATAACAATTTATAGTGCTTTTTTTTTTTTTTTTTTTTTTTTTTTACATTTCATGTCGATAGTTTATATTTATAACGAGTTTATCGGTTTATTTATTTATTTACATTTATATCGTAGATTTTATTTATTGAAAACTAGTTTATGTGTTATTATTTATTTATTTACATTATTGTCGACAGTTATTATCTTATAACTAGTTTACAGTGTTTGATATTTATTAGTTATATACGTGTGTCGAGTTATTATTTATAACTAGTTACAGTGTTGATAATTTATTTATTTATATACGTCTGGTTGTGCGATAGTTTATTTATTTACAAACGAGTTTATCTGCTTATTGGATTCCCTCTATATGCTAGATATCCTTTTAGTCGCGTTTCCCGTGTGTGGTGTGTGTGTGTGTGCTGTGTGTGTGTCGTGTGTGTGTGTGGTGTGTGTGTGTGTGTGTGTCTGCAACAACGAAGGCTCCACAGCACGAACCAGCAAAACCAATTTCGATGAAACTTTGCCAACATGTGGAGTTATACTGATGTGTGCGTTTGAATTTCGGTGAGCCTAGCAACGAGCCATTGCGTAGCACGGGCGAAAAAACCGCGTTACAGATATTTTCAAACTTGTCCTTCCAGTTTGAATGTAGAGAAACGAGACTTCGGAATTAAACACTTCGAGAATATTAGAAAATGTTACTCGAGCCGATTTTTATTTGAGGTTTTATTTTAAAATGGTAGTCCTTCAAATCGGTGTCTATTCACCGCATTTTTTATGAGGGCTTATAAAGTGGGCGGAGCTTAAAAAGTGACGTGGTGATGAAAATGGGAGTGGCGTAGGAAAATGGGATGGCTAGGAAAGTGCGCGTGGCTTATGTAAGTGGTTGCTTATGAAAAATATTGGGGGTCAGGAGGTTTGTGGTTCAAACAAGAGCATGAAGAAGTTATCGGGTTTCCGAAACCGTGTGTGTGTGTGTGTGTTGGGGTGTGTGTGGTGTGTGTGTGTGTGTGGTTGTGTGTGTTGTGTGTGTGTGGTGTGTGTGTTGTCTTGCAAGTGAGCTCCACACACAACAGCAAACCGACTTATTTTCAAATGGTAGTCCTCAAAAATAGGTCTATTTACCATCATTTTATGAGAGTCCAGTAGCAAAATACGCAATAGAAAATCTTGCCAGCAAGAGGAACAATTGGTATGATGAACCAATACGTCTTGCAATGATCTTCCGTGTGATCGTCAGAATGAAAGCATCGTATCCAGCGCCTATCGATCCTAGCGAATCCCTCTCGCCTACCGCTGTTGCAGTTGTTAATTTATTTATTTATATACGTTTGTTGTCGATCAGTTTCATATATTTATAACGATTTATAATGTTTATTTTATTATATACGTTAATTGTCGATGTTTAGGGGAAGCGGAATGTTGATGTGAGGGAAGGGAATGTGGGTTGAGGGAAAGGAATGCGGTGTGGAGGGAGGGAATGAGCATGAGGAAGGGATGTGTCTGTGAGGAAGGGAATGCAGTGTGAGGGAAGGAATGTGGTTGAGGAAAGGATGTGGTGTGAGGAAAGGATCGTGTGAGGGAAGGAATGCAGTGCGGGGAGGAAGGCGTGTGAGGGGAAAGGAATGTGGTGTGAGGGAAAGGATGGCGGTGTGAGGGAAGGGAATGTGTGTGGGGAGGGATGAGCATGAGGAAGGGAATTGGTGTGAGTGAAGGGAATCGGTGTGAGGGAAGGGAATGTGTGTGAGGGGAGCAATGCCTGCTGTTGTGAGAGAAGGAATGCGCGTGAGGGGAGGGAAGGAGCATGAGGGGAAGGAATGCGGTTGAGGAGAAGCAATGCTGTGAGGAGAAGGAATGTGGTTGTATGGAAGAAGGAGCATGAAGGGAAGGAATGTGCTGTGAGAGAAGGGAATGTGTGTTGAGGGGAAGGAATGCGGTTAGAGAAGGAATGCGGTTGAGGAGAGAATTTGTGTAATGGGAGGAAGGAGCATGAGAGGAAGGGAATTGCTGGAGAGAAGGGAATGTGGTATTGAGGGGAGGAATGGAGCATGAGGAAGGAATGTGTGTGACGGAAGGGAAGGAATGCGGTGTGAGGAGAGGGAATTGTTAAGGAAGGAAGGGAGCATGAAGGAAGGAATGTGCTGTGAGAGAAGGGAATGTGTGTGAGGGAAGATGCGGCTTGAAGGAAGGGAATGCGGTGTAGGGGAAGGGAATGCAGTTGTGAGGGAAGGGAATGCGGTATGTGATGGGAGGATGCGGTGTGAGGGAAGGAATGTGTGTGGGAGAAGCGAATGCGGGTACGGGAAGAGAATGCGTGTGAGGGAAGGGAATCGGTGTGAGGGAAGGGAATGTGTGTGAGGAGAAGGAAATGCGGTTGAGGGAAGGGAAGGAGATGAGAGAAGGAATGTGGTTGTGGAGGAAGGAATGTTGGGCGTGGGGAAGGGAATGAGCATGAGAGAAGGAATTGTGGTGTGAGGGGAGGGATGCTGTGAGGGAAGGGAATGGAGCATGAGAGAAGAGCGATGTGAGGAGAAGGGAATGTTAGGTGTGTGGGGACGGGAATGGAGCATGAGGAGAAGGGAATGTGGTGTGAGGAAAGAATGTGTGTGAGGGGAAGGAATGTGGTTGAGGGAAGGGAATGGAGCATGAGGAAGGAATGCGTGTGAGCGGGAAGGATATGCGGTAGTGAGGAGAATGCGGGTGAGGGAGGGAATGCGGTGGAGGAGAAGGAATGCGGTCTGAGGGAAGGAGATGAGGAAGGAATGTGGTGTGAGGAGAAGAAGGGAGCATGAGAAGGAATCGGTGTGAGGGAAGAATGCGTGTGAGGAGAAGGAATGGAGCATGAGGAGAAGGGAATGCGTGTGAGGGAAAGGAATGCGGTGTGAGGAAGGAAGCGTGTGAGGGAAGAATGTGGTTGTGAGGAGAAGGGAATGCAGTTGTGTGAGGAGAAGAAGCGCCCTGTGAGGGAAGGGAAGGGGAGCATGAGGAGAAGGAATGTGGTGTAGGAGAGGAATGCGGTGATGTGAGAAACGGTAATGCGTGGTAGGGAAGGGAATGCGTGTGAGGAAAGGAATATGTGAGAAGTGAATGCGTGTAGGGGAAGGGAATGCGGTGTGAGGGGAAGATAATGCAGTGTTGAGGGGAAGGGAATGCGGTTGTTGAGGGGAAGGGAATGTGTGAGATTGTGTGAGGGAAGAATGCGTGGAGGGAAGGAATTCGGTGTGAGGGGAAGGAATGCGGTGTGAGGGAAGGTAATGCGTGTGAGGAGAAGGAATGCCAGATGTGGGAGAAGGAATGCGGTTGTGAGGAAGGGAAGCGTTGAGGAAGTAATGCAGTGTGAGGGAAGGGAATGCGCGGCGAGAGAAGGGAATGCAGTGTGAGGAGAAGGACGCCGGTGTGAAAGAGAAGGATTTAACTAATCAAACTGTTAATCGAAGGTTCCCCACCGCACCAACCCTGTCTTAGTGCTTACCAATACAGAACAAAGCTTAAAAAGAAGCATTGTATAAATAAAAGCACAAAAATATCTTCAACCTTTCTTCAAAGCACAGCTGAACCAAAACAAAGTTTTGCATTTCCGACGTCCCTCTTTCTCTGCACAGTTGTCGTAATGCAGTCCCATGTGCTTCCTTTCTGGCTCTTCCCTCCTTTGAGTCGCCTGGCACCTCTAAAATGCTAGTAACAATGTTAATGCACTCCCTCGCTTCTCCTCTTCTTCTTCTCTTCTTCCCTATTCTCATCCTTCTAATTCCTCTTGCGACCTGGACGAACCAGTCTCACAGCTTTCCAGGATGTTTATACCTCAGAAGTCTAGACTTCATTTGATACCAAAAACAGCACTGACCATGCTTCTCTTCTTCCTCAGTTAACATATTACATCAGCTGCCTTACAGTGTCTTGTCTTCCTCGTCTACTTCTTAGTATTGCTAAAAAGTGCCTGTATCGCCTTTGTGGCACTATTCGGCCCATGTTCACGTGCGCAAAGATAGGTTTGAATCCGATGGACAGCGCATATCTCCGGGACCCCTCTCACCGGGGTCGCTCACTCGGGTCTCATTGCTATCTCTGGGATCTCCCTCGACCACAATGGCTCGCCATGTATGTCCGCCGATGTAAACGGAATGTGATATCGCTTGGAGAATTGTATTTATAGATTTTTCCTCAAATGTTTTATTCACCATTTTAGTGTTTGAATTCCCACATCTGTCTTTTTATGGCTTCTAAGATTTATACCACACTTAATGTTATTGTCCAGACTGACCCTACTCTTTGCCTTTATTATCACCAATTGTGCTTCATATGATATTTTTTTCTTTATGCATTTTATTTTCAGTTTACCATAAATTCTAAAAAAAATACTGTAGAATCTGCTCTTACAAATGTTTTACTAACAAGGGAGTTCGCATTTTATAAGCAAGGAAAGCTAAACTTCTTGCAAACTCTTATTCTGACTATAAGTTTTACCAATTGTATTATGTGGGAAAAATTACATTGCCCAAACGAGGATCAAACCTAATTCATCTGTGAATTGTACCAGTGCTCTTCCATCTGTGCTGACCCACTGGCTGAGCACACAATTCTCCCACACTATAAAAAATCCCACTCTTCGTCACACCGCTGCTTCCATACATCACGCCAGACCAAGGGCCAGCGATGGCCTGTCCACGAGAGGTATAATTGAGGCCCTAAAACCATTACCGGGCCATCCCATCTGTGTGTACTTTGAGACAAAAGTGACTCAAAGTTCTCAGTCTCCGTGTCACAATGAGCTATATGACAATAAAAATACCCAAGGTCAAATTTTCAAGTTTTAGGAACCCATATCGTGTAGTACCTCAATGAACACCCTCATGAGTAGCTTTCTAGATATATCAACTTGAGACATTATGACGGATTTGGTGACGTTAGAGGAAACACATATTTTCATGGTTACCTGATTAGAACGATCACGCGAATCTCTCTAGGCAATATTCCTCAAGGAGTCGCCTCCCCTGGTGGATAGCAGCTCTGTTCACCTCAGTGTGACCTTAAAAAGAAGTCACACTGTCACCTTTGGCAAGATACGATCACCCTACGGGTACATTGGTTTATTTTAATGTTGGAGTTAAGATTGTTAATAGATGCAGCACTGATATGATCTCAGTTATGTTGAGCCAAATAGGGCCAAATATATGACTTGCCTAACACCCAAGCTCATCAGTCAGTGTTAGTAGTAGTATGGTAAAAATCTACCAACATATTTCGTGACCTGTCACATCCAGCGCACTAAAGATGTGATCTATACTAAACAGATATGCAAAGCAATGCAATCTGAGGCTACTAGCTCATTAAGAAATAGAAATACAGTCATTACAAATAAACAAATGATGATTACATCTGACCTATCTTAAGTGGACTAATTCCCACCACCATTTTTCTTCTATACCAGCTGTGATTCTCAAATCAGGGACTTTACCTCATTTTGCACTTTGGTTCCAATGATGATCTTAAAAGCAAATTAAATGGCTAATTAGCCCTATAGCAGCGTATCATAAATAGCTAACCCAAAATATTTTTCTTAAATAATTGGATTGGCTCCAGTGAGATGTCCTCTACCAAAAAGTAAGAATTATGCTTGATCTTTCAGAATAAATTAAATGGAACTGAATTAAAGCCCTAATTAGCGTATGACCATCATCTATCAAGTGGACTTTGCCACATTTTTTTTCTCTTAAGCAGGTGATCTAAATCAGGACTTTACTCTACAACTTTGACATTGTTCAATATGAAATCTTTAAGAGCAATTAAACATGGGCTAAAATCTAGCCCTAATTACAATAACGTCTAAATTACTTTCCACAAAATAATATTTTACTTATAAAGTATTTCGGAATTCAGAGATGTCCATCATACCAAATGCAAAGGAATTATGCTTGTAACTATTCACCAACAAATTAAATGGCCTTTGGGAATAATCTCGACAGTGCGCACCCACTATCTCATCCGCATATAGCATTTTACATTAAGAATGTGGTTTTTTGTGCTCAGTTAGGGTCACTCAATAAACCTCAATCTAAGTCGCCCAAACCCTTTTGAACTCTCGAACCATAAATCTTCACTTGACATCAACAAACTGCCATACTATTAAATCTGCCTGAGAAGGTTGGCCAACAGCGCCCTCAGCAAAAAAAGTACCAGAAAAAGAGCACTTGAGGAGGCGTGCTCCGATGCATACTCCACATACCCTGACACTGCACCTAGACTCCAACCTTAGACAGGCTGCTATCTACTCTCCCAACAGAGAATTGGAGGCTTCGCAATGTCGACATGAGATCAGGTCAGTATCTCATCCAGCCACACAACTCCAAGCTTCGAATACAGATCGGCATCCTCCATCCTTTTCAAACTCTTCTTGTGACATCCAAGCAATTCTGTTACTTAGGTAAAATGACTCCCATCGACTCTTGTGCAACATATGCTATGAACAAAAATCCTTTCATCTCCTCTCCCTGCCAGGAGTGCTCAAGCAGATGTTTTGTCCCCCGTCCTATCCTAATCTTTATACAAAAATCTTCACTACTGTAGAAAATCCTCCTAATAACTTGCTGATCCTCACACTCCTACTCCAAATGTAAACATCCTCAATCCTTCATTAGCCTCTTCCTCTCTGAGCAACATTGATAGAATATCAAATATATCATATCTATCTAGTATATATGATATATGTTAATATATATTATATATATTGTGCGAAAATGACATCTGGAAACCTTCCCATAATTACTTTATTAGCAATCCATCGAACAATTCAGTTGCTCAAACTCCTAGACTCACGACCAAATCAATAGATCTTTCTGGGAAAAAACCCACATTTCTACAGTTGGCTTCCAAACACTAGAAAAATCACTGCCCACCTTCACTCTTACATTCCTATTTTCTTCGTTTCATGCGAACAACACAATCCACACTACCCTTCAATCCCACTCCTTCCCTCCAGGTCTTCAAAACAGCTGTTCACCACATATATTAGTCTTCCCATCAAAAACCTTGATCTTTCCACCCCCATTAACTCACACCCCAAACACACCTCCTTCAAATCCCTATTTTCCTCCTGAAGTCCCTGTAAAGGTAACCTCATTGATCTTAAACCCTGAATGTACCCAAACCCCCACCCTCCTCACTATACCACAGAATCCTATACGTCTCTTTTCCCACTATATTAGTGACTTCCCTCTCCCAACCCCTCTTGTCTCCTGGCCTGTTAAGATGATTTCTGGATATTAACTCTTACACGAACCTCGACTTGGAATACAAAAACAAACACAACACAAAATTGCACCACCTTCCCCAGTCGATTACACCTTCTGCAGCGATAAACATGCCGATCACAACATAAATTATTATTTTCATTTCTGCGATGGATAATATCACTGCAGATTCATCACCCTTACACTCCCAAGCACACGCCGATAGACAGAACGCTTGCTCCTCACCTGGAGCATGCTCTCAAGAGAGCGCCATCTTGAACCTGCTTCTCCTGACCGCTCATACGACATTAACTGTTGCCAGAATCTAAAACAGGCCAAAAGCATGACTCATTACCCAGAAAAAGACTTATAACATATGTCATCAACAGTACATTACATCCGCCATTTCAAGGAACTAAACTTAATTACTGCCGCCTCTAGAAATTAGACCCCTATGAGACCATTAAAAGATCCAAGCATGTATAACCCATAAGAACTCTAAGACCTTTAAAACCCCTTGACGACCTTATAGAAACCCTAAGAACCCATCAAAGACCTTCAAGCACCCTGAAACCAATTTTCATAAACTTAAGACCCCTAAATGCACCAAAGAAACTTTTACAACCCCTAAGCCGATTAAATATACCCAAAGACCTCTCTTCCTATCACCCTAATACAACCTTGAACGACCCTTTAAGACCCACAATACTATTTAGACCCTTAAGACCCCTAAAAACCCATTATACACTAAGACCCTTCAAATCCTCAAAGACCCTTCATAACCCTAACCCCTTTCTATAACCCTTAAGACTCTTCAAAGAAGAACACTAAAGATGCCTTTAGACCCTAAGACAATCCTAAAACATTGAACCCTTTAAGAACCACACTAAAATCAACTTTCTACCTCTTGAGACCTCTTGCCATCATAGAACCTCCCACATCTAGACACTTTTAATACACACTAGACGTCTTAGACACCCTTTAGACCCCATTTTAGAACAATATCCAAGACCTTCTAAGACATTAAAATTACACCCTTTCGACCAATTAAAACCACCTGAGAGCACATTAGAGACCATTTCGACCCTTTAGACCCAATTCCGATTATTTTCAGACCTTTCAGGACCCTTTCAGACCCCTATTAGACAATTCCGAACCAAATTAAACATAAATAATACACCCTTCCGACACTTTAAAACACCTGAGAGACACTAGAAACCATTTCGCACCTATTAGACCCATTTTCGTTATCTTCAAGACCTTTCTACATTTCAAGACGTTCAGACGTTTAACCTTTACACCTTACAACTAGACATTTGACCCTTCTCATAATAGCAAATCAACGACCCCTCTTGTTCGACATTCCCGTTCCATTTATTTGCCACACAACAACAAGTCCTAGCGAGCGATCTGCAATCCTAATGCCGTTCATTGTAGTTTTTAATTGCATTTCGAAATAATGTACAATATTTTGATTAAAAATTGTCTGAAGCTTATGTTTGACATTGCCAATTTACACCATTCTGTGACAAAAGGAATTTATCGGGGCACAGGTCCTCCACGCAATCCTAATACACCCACGGAGGAAAAATGTGAGATCCCCAAATCTTCGTTAGCTGAATATTGGATCCTCCAGTCGATCCAAATCTTCGTTCGACAATATAAACTAAATCAAAAACTAAAATTACGCATCAGTGAGAACCTTTCCATTAATAAAAAAAAGTTATGACTATTATTATCTCTATCTGCCCACATATACTCTCTAATATAGCGACAGAATCAGAGGTTTGAATGTTCTCGAATCTCCACAATTCGGAATAGATTATTTTTATTTTATTTGCCAGCCACTGATGTATAAATCCAAATACTCCGTCACAGTCTAAATATTTAATCTCCTAATCCTATATTTAATAGCTAATCAACGTGCACCTATAAAACGCAGCATGAGGGGAAAACAACGTCCGCACAGTCAATGACGTAGCCACGCTAGTCCAAATTGCCCAACAAAACATCACGAGCTTGCCCGCACCACTTCCTGGTAAAGATATAAATCGCTCAGGGGCGTGCGGAATCAACTTCGGTTCTTGCGCCCAGGCTTTTGTGTCCTTGTGTGACGGGAGATAAGAAAGCCTTGTTCAGAATATTTATTCCTATTTAATTTTGTTTTTCTCAATGCCAGTTTCCCTCACAAAAGGAAGGCAAGCAATAGGTATGGCTGGCCTTAAATAGTTTCGTTCAACTGAGCTCTTGGTAACGTCAATGTTTGTGTCCGAATCGCTATTATCTATAGAAATCGATGTATGGTTTCACGGACCAATTTCGGTACAAGCATTTTGTACGTAAAAATTATTCCGAATTCTTGCGCAAGGACTGACTATCCACGATCGGGCAAGGATTTTGGTTTTGTTCCGTCTGTTTGTCCTCGTCCGACACTCCGCATTATGCCGCATGCTTCGGCCCATATAAGCCTAAATTGATAATCTTAATGATTTCAAAAAATGCACAATGAACATTGAAATATTTCTATGTCGTGTTTTGAAAATTGCGCTTCAAATTTGGAGAACATATTTCACAATGCGTTTGGAGCAAAAAAAAAATGAGGAACCATAATTCGTATAGGTGTTGATTGAAATCATGATAGCGTTAATCATTATATATATACTAATAAATTATGTCGACGTTTAATTGAGTAGAGCTTCAACGTAATCTTAGACAATTGATAGAGCCAGGAAGAACATATTTGGAGACCATCAGCATACTCCTTATGCAATAACAATGGACAGAACGACAAAAGACAAAAACAATCTCTACAAGTCCTTGAATGTAAGTAGATATGAACCAATGGTTTCTGAAATCACGAGTCTAAAAAAAAAGAAAATTAACAAAGGAATACTAACACATAACCATCCATGTAATGCAATCATCTGTGACCTGCCCTACTAGCTATTAAGATTTTGTTGATAAGGATGTAGCCACCGACAGAATGCTTTGGTGTTGAAAATGCGCTTGTCACAGTGCTCATGTCATACATTATCTGTCATGTAGAATTACGTTTTACATTAATCTAACTCGACGCCATTCCATCTTCATTTCTCAACTACCACGCTGACCTTTTTTTATTCAAATGTGTGCAAGCGTGAGTACGGCATCTCCTACAACTGTGGGCCAAGCTAAGGCGGCAAGATGGGCAATGCGTAGTAAGGAGCTCTACTGCCTTGACACGGTATCCACCATGAAAACGGGCAAATGCAGCAGACAAAACCATCCGGCGGCAGAAATGAAATTTCCTTCAGCACGTCTTTACAGTAGAAACTGCAATGCCAGGCAAGACATGTCCCACGAGCCGTACCGCTCAAGATCTCGAGCACAAAGTACTGTTTGGAGACGAGTTGAGGCACCCACATACTTTTTCCTTATCAACAAAGTAAGGTCCAGGCAACACATCCTCAATGGTGTCATTTATATGTAGTACATCTATGCCTGGCGAACTGTAGTCTCTTTGGGGAGTCGACCAATAAATTTTGTCAGTGCTGCCATGGCAACAGTTGATATGGAAACTTGTGGCGAGGCAGCTTAAAATTTTATGTGAATACCCAGACGAAAAGTTGGTGCTCTAAATCGTGAACTGAACTGGCATTTGAACAAACGTTTTAATGTTGGAATTCTGCAACTGAGGTTTATTTACATGATGTACATACCAGGCATGAGAACATCTAAAAAAGCTTGTACTCCTTACTGTTTCAAAAAAAAAATTCTCATTCAAGGCCAAATGTAGCAAAATTGATTATTGATTTCATTGACTGACTTATAAATTTTCATCCATCTTCAGTATTTTATTTTCTCCCTTTGTCTTGCAGATGAGGTCCGCACGGGGACTTACCGGCAGCTCTTCCACCCCGAGCAGCTGATAACTGGCAAAGAGGATGCTGCAAACAACTACGCTCGTGGCCACTACACCATCGGGAAGGAGATCGTAGATCTTGTGCTGGATCGCATTCGTAAACTGGTACGTTTGAGCGATTCTATTGAGAATGGATAAGGATTTAGGGAAATAGTTGTCATTTTCAGAAGAGCTTTGATGTTTCTGAGATATAATGATGCATTGCAAAAACAAATTGTATATTCTTCCTTTGCTTGGAGTACATAATAAGCATATTATTTATTTGAAGCTATAGGATGTTTAAGAAGAGCCCCTGTCAACGTGAATGTTTAAGTATCGGAATGCTTTATTTTAAAGGAAGCAGTAATTTGCTCTCAGAATACGAATCCATTTGTTGAAATTATTTTTGACATGAACCATGCTATCTGATTTCCTTTCTCCCTCCACCTGATTCCATGTCATTACAGGCAGATCAGTGCACAGGTCTGCAGGGCTTCCTCATTTTCCACTCATTTGGAGGGGGCACGGGTTCAGGCTTCAATCTCTTCTTATGGAGCGCCTGTCTGTTGACTACGGCAAGCAAGTCCTAAGCTTGAGTTTTCTATCTATCCTGCACCTCAAGTGTCAACTGCAGTAGTGGAGCCCTACAACTCCATCTTGACAACCCACACGACACTGGAACACTCTGACTGTGCTTTCATGGTGGACAACGAGGCCATCTATGACATCTGTCGCAGAAATCTAGACATTGAACGCCCATCGTACACCAACCTGAACCGCCTCATTGGGCAGATAGTTTCCTCCATTACTGCCTCTCTCCGCTTCGACGGTGCACTCAATGTCGATCTTACGGAGTTCCAAACCAACCTTGTTCCCTATCCACGCATCCATTTCCCATTGGCTACCTACGCACCTGTCATTTCGG
>JAXMNL010002033.1:937-14675 GCA_035128595.1 Eptatretus atami
AAAAGGAAGTCAAGAGAACCTGGAAGTTGAAGAGCGCCGACGTTGCACCAGTGATAATTAATCGGAGAAACGGGAGTGATTCTGTAACAATATTCTCAAAAGTTGTTGTTGTTGTTTTTTTGCACGTACGGCAAGTTTCAATATTGTATAATTATCAATATTCCTGGCAAGTTGTCAAAGCAAGATCGGACCGCGGTCGTCTCGAGAAACGGCGGTCGCATACAGACACAAGACAGACACACACACAGAGAGTTGCTGGAATTGAATAGAAGTATAGTATATATATGTATATATAGGTGCGGTGCCCGTTGGTGCGTGCCCTCGTAGGTGGCGTGGCCAAACGTACAAAAAAAAAAAAACTTTCAAACCGCGTGCCAGAAACAACAACCATACGGGCTGTTTCCTTCGCTCTCACATGCCCGACGTGCATAAAAAAAAAAACATTAATTGTGACGTCAATAGTGAGTCAATAGCACCTGTCCTGTCATTGGTTGAAAATAAATGGCCGTAACTTGTGAACGCTTGTCCGATTAATATCAAATCTTGGCAAAGGCACATCCCTTGGGTCCCCAGCAATATAACCTGCACAGTTCAATCAGATCGACCCAGTGGTTGTCGAAAACGGCGGTCGCAGACAAACACACATACAGACAGACAGACACACATACAGAGATTGCTGGAGACACAGCACAGAGATTGCACACGCAGACAACAGACAGACAGACAGCACACACAGAGATGAATTAAGGGGGGGCGATAAGGAGGGAAGGGGGGGTGGGTCAGGTCAGGTATATGGGAGCATGTGCCAGAACAGCGTGTGCTGCGTCCATTCCGCGTATGGCTCAGGGGCTCTGTCTGGCTTCCCCAGGCAGATGCAGGCCCATCCATTTCCTTGAGATGCTGGCGAACCTGCTGAACCGAAGGCACGTGGTCGCTCATTGCCTCCTCACATCACGAGAGCTCCCTCGCTGAGAGATCTGGTGATCAGGAATACCTCGCTAGCAAGTCAACGCCGAAGACCGAGGCCATCTCTCCATCAGCAGACTCTAGCGAACACGCGGACATAGAGCGAAGTCGGTGCATCAATCAGCGTCGTCAGGTAGACATGCCATGGCAGAGTCAACATCTCATCCACGAGTCTCTTCAGCATACCCGTCGTTGCACAAAATCTGACCAGCGATAGCCAAGGATTCTCCGAAGAGACCCTGGTACTAAGGAATTAAGTCTCCGTCTCAGATCCTTGGTCAGAGTCCCAAGTCTCGCATCCAATAGAGCAAGACTGGGAACGCACCAAGGACCTGAAAGACTCGGAACTTTCGTCCTCCCACAAGGTCCCGGCAGCGTCCACACCCCATGATCACAGTTGAATCCATGCATCCCCCAGGCCGACCAGAACGTCTATTGACTCTGACTCACAGCCCAGCAGAGACATGAATATCACTGCCAAGGTAGTGAATCTCTCCACGACCTCAACATCCTCACCACAAAACAGAACAGACAGGACGATCAGCATCCAAGATGTCATTGAAAGCCTGGATCTTAGTTTTGACCAAGACAACGGTAATCCCAGCGGCTGGCTCTCGAGCGTCCATGTCTCAGCACCTCGAGGCCCCAAAGGATATCTTAAGTCTCCGCAAAGATGATGCATCATCTGCGAAATCAAGGTCCGAGATCTTGACATTCCCAAACGATGCACCGCAGCTTGATCTTCGACATCGCTCCCTAAATCCAGTCCATACATGTGCTGAAAAGTGTGGGGGCCAGTAACACCCCTGACGAACTCCAGTAACAACTGGAAAATAAGTCAGAGATGGTACCACCAACTTCACAGCACTCTCAGTACCAGAGTAGAGTCAGACATCAGATGATTCAAGTTTTGGTGGCACCCCACGAAGACAAGAAGCTCCTCCAGAGGGCATCCGAGTCACTGAATCGAAGCGCTTTACAGAGATCAACGATATGCAAGCAGCCGCCGTCCGGAAACTCTCGTCGTCCTGCCGTGTGCGGAATGAGGACACGAAGTAGCAAGGATAGCGGTCATCGTTGACCTCGTTGTGTAAGCCTGACTGCTCTGGACGCTGGTGCTCAAGCAGATGGTGGAAAAAAAAAAAAAACGGAACCCCCCCTTTCAATAATTGATCGAGCAAAGAACCTTGCCGCCAACTCGGAGCAAGCAGCGTCACCAGTGGCGTGACTCGGTAGTTGTGTGCAGTCTTGGCGATCGAACCCTTCCCGTTCCATAGAGGACGAGTACATAGGCCCCTCTTGCCAATCATTCGGTTGATGATGCCTTGGTGTTCCAGCAGAGCGACAAAACTGCATGCAACGACACGAGTGCAGCATTTCCCAGCCTTGAGAAGTTCAACATGGATGCCACACAGATCCCTGGAGCTTACCACATTTCAACCGGTTCACCGCAGCCCGTGTTCCACAAGCGAAGGTGGACCCCATTGATTGGAGGGTGCCAACAGGGATTGTAACCCCTTGGACGTCCAAACTCGACAGCTGGCGGGATCAGCCTGGTACATCACCGCTCAAAGGTAACCGTCCCAGCGCCCTTCACTTCAGACTCCTCTGTCAAGAGCCTAACCACTCTCTGCTCTAACTGCAGTGCTCCGAGGGATGGGCCTTGAATGAACGCAATGCGCGAAATTCCCGTCCTAGGAAGCGGACCGAGAATCACCTGTCACACAGGTGATTGCTCTACCCCCTCACAGATTCCTCGCACATAGTGCCTCCTTGTCCACCCTTAGTGCACGTACAGTTTTTACGCCTCAGCTCCTGAACAGCTCAGCTCTGCCATTGCAGCTGCGCTCTGCGACTCTGGTCAATGGTATCCCAGTTGCCCTTGAGAGACAAAATTCTCTTTGCCCTGCGTGAGTTCCAAACATCCACCGGCAAATCAAGGACGGTGGTCCTGAAGGCACCCAACAACGTCTTCAGGACCCCCCATAAGCAACCCAAACTCCCCCCAAAGTGTCCGACTCAGCTTTGGCGAACTCCTCAGCTACTCTCTCATCCTTGAGCTTGCCAAACATCCAGCCTAGGCTGGGATGGTAACATTCTCTCGCAGGATTCTAAAGGTTGCGCCCTTAGAGTTTTCGGCCTAATTACAACAGCCGGTGGTCAGTATTGAGAACTGAGCACTCCGGTAGACCCTGCCAGTTCTGGATCATCCTCCAGCGACCGTCAAGAAGGACAGAGTCCAATCTCCTTTGCCACAACGCCGCCAGCCGTTGAATACCAAATCCAGCGATGAGCTTGTGGGCGCTGAGAACATGAACCGTACACCCTATAGTCCATGGATTCTTGCATCAAGGAACTTATGCTATTCTGGTCATAGTTTCCTAGACCACAATGGGGCCATAACACAACTCATAACCATCCCTACAGTTCCAGTCGATGCATTGAAATCCCCCAAGACAAAGTGTAATCTCGTCGGGCACTGATCACACAGACTCGAGCGTGCGTAAGATGTTCCTTCACGGTGGAGGTCACTTCCGCCTCAGTCGGAGCATAGACAGAGACAGGAAATATCACGCCAGGAGTGACGAATACCTTGTCTCATAATACGCTCGTTGACTGGTGTTACCTCAATTAATCATTGGGGTCAGCTTATTGGACACAGCTACAGCAACTTCCTGATAGGTAACCATCAGAGCGACCAACCAAATAGTAGGTGTAACCACCCGCCAGATCTCGCCGCAAATCCGGTCTCCGAACCTCAAGAGATGGCTGCAATCCCGACAGTCCAAATGACGCGTTGAACTCAGATGAATAACAGAGACAGGTGATCTCCTCTCTTAGGGATAGGACATTCCAGGCACCCCACCCAAGGGACGCCATCAGGTTACCCAAGGAAGAACCGCCTCTGGTGGACGACACCTCAGGCCGAACCACTCCCCCGACCTGCACCCGCAAATCTGACGCCAGGGATGTTTACCCCGTGGTCCCTCTTTCATCCAAAGATTGGGGGTCCCGAAGGCTTTGCCCCCCAATCCCGTCATCCGGTGAAGCTGCCCTGTGAAGGGTTTTCAAGATTTTTTTTGTTTTTTGTGTTTTTTGCAGAATGAAGGGTTTTTTAACGGTGGCCGGAGTGCAAATCTGCCAACAACCTCCTATAAAAGTAACCCCAACTGCAGGAAGGAACGTCCGCGACACAGTTGGCACGAGAATATGGATGGCCGTTGGCTCACAAAGGAGCTCCTCCGCCTTTGAATGGGGGGGGGGAGGGGAAAAGGTTATGGGATTAAAAATAGTCATCTATCTCACGGGGTTCGGCGGTTTGGAAAGCCTGCACTTAGTAAACCGAGGAGGGAGTGGAACCATTTCCTGAGGCCTTCACGAAAAATGGGAAAAGGTTCAATCTAAAAGGGTGGGGAGCAACTTATACAGTTGAGACAAGAAGGTCGTGGACTGTTCAAAACTCGATTCCGTAACGAAGTTCCCCCTTTATATACCGGAAACGCGGGGACGTCGTGAAGACACATCCTTGGGATCCAACGTTTGTGTTTTCTTTCTCTCTCTCTACTCTCGTCTTCTCCTCCGTTCATCGTCCCCATCGAGCTCACCTGAGTTTTCCCTCGTCGCAGACTTCCTTGAAGCCAAATCCTTCGAAAAGAAACATTCGAATACTTTCCCCTTCAATCATCTTCAAAACAGCCTACAAAGATGATAAATATAACAACTCAAAATTATCAGTTTATCACTTCGAAGGTATTCTAACCTCCTTCCTTCCTGTCGATCCAAACCACCTCTGTTTACAAAATGTAATTCGATCGTTTTAAATGACGACACAACTCAAAGTTAAAGGCATTCCAAACGTTGATAAGTTACACCTAAGTTATTTGATTCCGATCATTAATAAAACACACATGAGCAAGGGCGTGGCTTAGCGGTTTCCAGGCAACCAGCAGGTCCTTTAATGACAACGACCTTTATGACGAAGTCCCCTGTGACATGTTTTCGGTTTGTCCAGGAGAACGCTTATCTGATTAGACACAAAATTTTTCACCATTGGTGCGACTACTCATGGAGAAATGTTTTTATGATAAATTATGAACGTCATTAGATGATTGGTGTGGCAGCCATGTTGAAAAAACGGAAAACTTTGGTCCTCTGAAAACCTCACCAAAGGAAAAAAATTGAAAACTTGGCACATGGCAAGTACTCCTCCATGGGGAATAAGTATGATTTTGTTTTATGGCATCAACAAGATGCCTTCGTTATGACGTCACAATTGCAAATGCATAAATGCCAGATATGATCAGAATGAAAAATTTTGAGGGTCATCTCGGGGATAAAATGGTCCACAGAAAAAAATTTGATGAATGTGAATTTGGCGGCCAGATTGTGTTTTTTCCTTTTTTTTAACTCTTCAAAAATCTCTCTGAAGTGGCCTGAACAGATCGTGTGAAACTTTACACGTATGACCATCTATCCATGACGAACAAAAGGTTCACACATATGATGTCATAGGTCAACATGGGTTGGGCAGCCATATTGGATTAACCCTGAAACCTTTAATAATCTCCTTCTCCAGAAATGGCTGGACAGATCGAGGGTAACTAGACAATGTTCCCCCAAGCCTTGGGTAGCATCTTGATGTACAGTTTGTAAAGGATAATGTGAGAGGTCACATGGTTTTGCAGCCATATTGATTGAAAGGACAATATTAAATGATGTTTTCTCTGGAAACCATTGACTGATCGACGTGAAACTTCAACAATTATGACAAGTTCTGATGGGAAACATGTTTTAAACTTCACTGATCGGACGCATGGTCCGGAGCCAGAATTAATTTAATTTTTTTGACATGGGTTTTTTTGGGTTTATTTTATTTATTGAATAAGGCTCACTTGGCTGTGCTCAGATGGGTTTGAGGGTAGAGGAGTAGCATAGCTGAAAATGTGAATCTATCCAGTTTTCCTCCTGATGACTTCATCTTTGCTTGTTCGGGTTCCTTCTGATTACTCCAACGCAGGACTCCTACCTATCTGGTCTTCCATTTGAATTTGAATTGATTTTGGTTTTAATCCCATTCCATCAATGCAATCACTTGTCCAATGATTGTAACATAAACTCGTGTTTTGGTGTCCCTATTTGAACCTTTGGCCTTTTCTTCCTTCTTAATTGTTACTTTACCTTGACACGTGACATCTTCTAGAGTGGAAACAGTTGTCCACGGACCATGCGGCCGCGTTTAAAATCCACAATGGTCTGAAATGGGTAACAAATCAATCACGGACATCAAGTGGGGGTTTCCACTGATTACAATCCTGGTTTAAATTGTTTGTATGTTCTTTGTTGAGGGCAAAATTACGTCATCATTACAATATGGAGGGTTTTCAAAAATGGGAGGTACATCATTATCTCGTCAGCTGGGTAGTTTACATGTTGTGGAAGCTGTTGTAATTGTTTAATCATTTCCCTCTGTTTTAGCTGGGGTAAGTTTAACGTGATGTGGAGCGTGTAATTTGTTTATCATTTCCTCGTAGCTGGGGTGTTTTACGTGATGTGGAGCTGTGTAATTGTTTATCATTTCCTGTTAGCTGGGTAGTTACGTGATGTGGAGCTGTGTAATTGTTTATCAATTTCCTCGTTAGCTGGGGTAGTTTTACGTGTGTGGAGCTGTGTAAAATGTTTATGAATTTCCTCGTTAGCGGTAGTTTACTAGTTGTGGAGCTGTGTAATTTTGTTTATGATTTCCTCGTTAGCTGGGTAAGTTAGTGTTGTGGAGCTGTGTAATTGTTTATGAATTTCCTCGTTAGCTGGGGTAGTTTACTAGTTTGGAGCTGTGTAATGTTTATCATTTCCTCGTTAGCTGAGTAGTTTACAGTGTTGTGGAGCTGTGTAAATTTGTTTATCATTTCCCCGTTAGCTGGAAGTAGTTTACATGTTTGGAGCTGTGTAATGTTTATCATTTCCTCGTTAGCTGGGGGTAGTTTAACGTGTTGTGGAGCTGTGTAATTGTTTTTATCATTTCCCTCGTAGCTTGGGGTAGTTCACGTGTTTGTGGAGCTGTGTATATTGTTTAAATTTCCTCGTTAGCTGGGGTAGTTTTACGTGTTGTTGGAAGCTGTGTAATTGTTTATGATTTCCTCGTTAGCTGGGTAAAAATTTTAACTAGTTGTGGAAGCTGTGGTAATTGTTTATCAATTTCCTCGTATAGCATTGGAGTAAGTTTACGTGTTGTGAGCTGTGTAATTGTTTATTCATTTCCTCGTTAGCTGAGTAGTTTACATGATGTGGAGCGTGAATTGTTTATCATTTCCTCGTTAGCTGGGGTAGTTTACGTGTTGTGGAGCTTTGTGGTAATTGTTTATCAATTTCCTCGTTAGCTGGGGTAGTTTACTAGTTGGAGCTGTGTAATTGTTTATCATATTCCTCGTTTGCTGGGTAGTTTTACGAGTTGTGGAGCTGTGTTAATTGTTTTATCATTTCCTCGTTTGCTGGGTTAGTTTACCTGATGCTGGAAGCTGTGTAATTGTTCATCATTTCCTCGATTTGCTGGGGTAGTTTCGGAGTTGTGGACTTGTGTAATTGTTTTTAATCAATTTCCTCGTTTGCTGTAGTTTACGTGATGTGGAGCATGTGGTAATTGTTTAATCAATTTCCTCGTTTGCTGGGTAGTTTTCGTGTTGTGGAGCTGTGTAAATTGTTTATCATTTCTCGTTAGCTGGGGTAGTTCACGTGTTGTGGAGCTGTGTAATTGTTTATAATTTCCTCGTTAAGCATGGGTAGTTTAACGTGTTGTGGGAGCTGTGTAATTGTTTTATGAATTTCCTCGTTAGCTGGGGTAAGTTTAACTAGTTGTGGAGCTGTGGTAATTGTTTTACATTTCCTCGTTAGCTGGAGTAGTTTACGTGGTTTTGGAGCCTTGTGTAATGTTTATCATTTCCTCGTATAGCTGGAGTAGTTTACATGTTGTGGAGCTGTGTAATTGTTTATCATTTCCTCGTTAGCTGGGTAGATTTACGTGTTGTGGAGCGTGTAATTTGTTTATCATTTCCTCGTTAGCTTGGGTATTTATTAGTTTGGAGCTGTGTATTGTTTATCTTTCCTCGTTTGCTGGGTAGTTTACGGTTTTGGAAGCTGTGTAATTGTTTATCATTTCCCGTTTGCTGGGGTGTTTACCTGATTGTGAGCTGTGTAATTGTTCAATCATTTCCTCGTTTGCTGATGGTAGTTTTACGAGATTTGGGTGGAGCTGTGGTAACTTGTTTATCAATCTCTCGTTTTGCTGGGGTAGTTTAAAACGTGATGTGGAGCCTGTGTAATTGGTTATCATTTCCTCGTTTTGCTGGGGAGTTTACTGTGTTTGTGGAGCTGGTGTAATTGTTTATCATTTCCTCGTTTAGCTGGGGTAGTTTAACTAAGTTGTGGAGCTGTGTAATTGTTTATCATTTCCGGTCGTTTGCTGGGGTAGTTTACGAGTTGTGAGCTGTGTACATTGTTATCATTTCCTCGTTTGCTGGGGTAGTTTTACCTGATGTGAGCTGTGTAATGTTATGCCTTTCCTCGTTATGCTGGGGTATTTACGAGTTGTGGAGCTGTGTAATTGTCTATCAATTTTCCTCGTTTGCTGGGGTGTTTACGTGATGTGAGCTGTGTAATTGTTATCATTTCCTGTTTTGCTGGGGTAAGTTTACGAGTTGTGGAGCTGTGTAATTGTTTATTCATTTCCTCGTTTGCTGGGGTAGTTACCTGATGTGGAGCTGTGTATTTGTTTATTCATTTCCTCGTAGCTGGGGGTAGTTTACGAGTTGTGGGAGCTGTGTAATTGTTTTATCATTTCCTCGTTTGCTGGGTAAGTTTACGCTGAATGTGGAGCTTGTGTAATTGTTTATGATTTCCTCGTTAGCTGGGGTAATGTTCACAGTTGTGGAGCTGTGTAAATTGTTTATCTTTCCTCGTTCTGAAAGTAGTTTACGTGTTGTGGAGCTGTGTATTTGTTTGTCATTCCCGTATTGGGGTGGTTTACAGTTGTGGAGCTGTGTAATTGTTTATCAATTTCCTCGTTAAGCTGGGGTAGTTTAACGTGTTGTGGAGCTTGTGTAATTGTTTATACAATTTCTCGTTAGTGGAGTAGTTCACGTGTTGTGGAGATGTGTATTTGTTTGTCATTTCTCGTTATCTGGGGTAGTTACATGTTGTGGAGCTGTGGGGTATTGTTTTCATTCTCGGTTAGCCTGGGGTATGTTTACGAGTTGTGGAGCTGTGTAATTGTTTATCATTTCCTATTAGCTGGGGTAGTTTTCACATGTTGTGGGAGCTGTGTAATTGTTCATCATTTCTCGTTAGCTTGGGGTAGTTTTACGAAGTGTGAGCTGTGTATTGTTTAATTCATTCCTAGTTAGCTGGGGTAGTTTAACATGTTGTGGAAGCTGGTGTAAATTGTTTATCATTTCCTAGTTAGCTGGAGTAGTTTAACGCAAGTTGTGGAGCTGGTGTAATTGTTTATAATTTCCTCGTAGCTGGGGTAGTTTACGAAGTTGTGGAGCTGTGTAATTGTTCCATCATTTCCTCGTTTGGCTGGGGGTAAGTTTACGAAGTTGTGGAGCTGTGTTAATTGTTTATTCATTTCCTCGTTAGCTGGGGTAAGTTTACGAAGTTGTGGGAGCTGTGTAATTTGTTCATCCTTTTCTCGTTAGTCTGGGGTAGTTTACGTGTTGTGGAGCTGTGTATTTGTTTATCAATTTCTCGTTAGCTGGGGTAGTTTACGAGTTGTGGAGTGTGTAATTGTTTCATGCATTTCCTCGTTGCCTGGGGTAGGTTTACGGTTGTGGAGCTGTGTAATTGTTTTAAATCATTTCCTCGTTAGCTGGGGTAGTTTACGAGTTGTGGAGCTGGTGTAAAGTTGTTTCATTTCATTTCCTCGTTAGCTGGGGTCCGATTTACGAGTTGTGGAGCTGTGTAATTGTTTATCATTTCCCCTCGTTTGCTGGGGTTAGTTTACGAGTTGTGGAGCTTGTGTAATGTTCATCATTTCCTCGTTTGCTGGGGTAGTTTACGAGTTGGTGGAGCTGTTTGTAATTGTTTATATTTCCTCGTTAGCTGGGGTGTTACGAGTGTGGAGCTGTGTAATTGTTCATCATTTCTCGTTTGCTGGGGTAGTTTACGATTGGAAGCTTTGTGTAATTGTTTATCATTCTCGTTAGCTGGGGTAGTTTACAAGTGTGGAGCTGTTAATTGTTCACATTTCCTCGTTAGCTGGGGTAGTTTAACGGTGTTGTGGAGCTGTGTATTTGTTTATCATTTCTCGTTAGCTGGGGTAAGTTACGAGTTGGTGGAGCTGTGGTAAATTGTTCATCATTTCTCGTTAGCTGGGGTAGTTTACATGTTGTGGAGCTGTGTAAGTGTTCATCAATTCCCTCGTTAGCTGGGGTAGTTTAACGTGTTGCTGGAGCGTGTGTAATGTTTATCATTTCCTTCGTTTGCTGGGTGTTTAACGAAGTTGTGGGAGACTGTGTAATTGTTTCTCTTTCCTGTTTGCTGGGTAGTTTACCTGAATTGGAGCTGTGTAATTGTCATCATTCCTCGTTTGCTGGGGTAGTTTACGAGTTGTGGAGCTGTAGAAATTGTTATCATTTCCTCGTTTGCTTGGGGTAGTTTACCTGATTGTGGACTGTGTAATTGTTCATCATTTCTCGTTAAGCTGGGTAGTTTACCGTGTTGTGGAGCCCCCCCCTTTTTTTTTTGTTTTTTTTTTTTTTTTGGGGTTATTTGTTTTTATCATTTCCTCATTGCTGGGGTAGTTAACGAGTTTGTGGGCTGGTAATTGTTTATCTTTCCTCGTTTGCTGGGGTAGTTTACCTGAATGTGGAGCTGTGTAATTGGTTGCAATCAATTTCCTCGTCTTGCTGGGTAGTTTAACGAAGTTTTGGAGCTGTGAAATTGTTTATCATTTCCGTCGTTTGCTGGGTAGTTTACGTGATGTGGACGATGTAATTGTTTATCATTTCCTCGTTTGCGGGGTAGTTTACGTGTTGGGAGCTTGTGTAAATTGTTATCATTTCCTCGTTAGCTGGGGTAGTTTACTAGTTGTGGAGCTGTGTAATTGTTTAATCATTTCCTCGTTTGCTGGGGTAGTTTACGAAGTTGTGAGCTTGTAATGTTTATATTTTCCTCGTTTGCTGGGGTAGTTTACCTGATTGGAGCAGTGTAATTGTTTCATACATTTCCTCGTTTGCTGGGTAGTTTTACGTGATGTGGGGCTGGTGTAATTGGTTTATCAATTTCCTCGTTTGCTGGGTAGTTTACGAGTTGTGGAGCTTGGTAATTGTTTATCATTCCTCGTTTGCTGGGGTAGTTTACTGATGTGGAGCTGTGTAATTGTTTATTACATTCCTCGTTATCTGAAGTATTTACGTGTTGTGGGAGCTGTGTATTTGTTTGTCATTTCTCGTTATCTGGGGTGGTTTACATGTGTGGAGCTGTGTAATTGTTTTTATCATTTCCTCGTTAGCGGGGTAAGTTTACGTGTTGTGGAGCTTGTGTAATTGTTATCATTTCCTCGTTAGCTGAGTAGTTTACATGTTGTTGGAGCTTGTGAATTGTTTTATCATTTCCTCCGTTAGCTGGGGTAGTTTAACGTGTTGTGGAGCTGTGTAAATTGTTTGTCATTTGCCGTCGTTAATTCTGGGTGGTTTACAGTGTTGTGGAGCTGTGTAATTGTTTTATCATTTCTCGTTTGCTGGGTAGTTTACCTGATGTGGAGCTGTGTAATTGTTCATCATTTCCTCGTTGCTGGGTAGTTTACGAGTTGTTGGAGCTTGTGTAATTTGTTTAATCATTTCCTCGGTTTGCTGGGTAGTTTACGTGATGTGGAGCTGTGTAATTGTTTATCATATTCCTCGTTTGCTGGGGTAGTTACGAGTTGTGAGCTTGTAATTGTTTATCAATTTCCTCGTTTGCTGGGTAAGTTTACCTGATGTGGAAGCTGTGTAAATTGTCATCATTTCATCGTTTGCTGGGGTAGTTTACGAGTTGTGAAGCCTGTGTAATTGTTTAATCATTTCCTTGTTAAAGCTGGGTAAGTATTACACGAGTTGTTGGAGCTGTGTAATTTGTTTAATCATTTCCTCGTTGCTGGGGTAGTTTACCGTGATTGTGGAGGCTGTGTAAATTGTTTATGATTTCCTCGTTCAGCTGGGTAGTTTCAACATGTTGTGGAGCCTGTGGTAATTGTTATCATTTCCTCGTATCTGAAGTAGTTTACTGTTTGTGGAGCTGTGTATTTGGTTTGTCATTCCTCGTTATCTGGGGTGGTTTTACATGTTGTGGAGCTGTGTAATTGTTTGTCATTTCCTCATTAGCTGGGTAGTTTTACGTGTTGTGGAGCTGTGTAATTGTTTATCTTTCCCCTCGTTAGCTGGAGTAGTTTAACTGTTGTGGAGCTGTGTAATTGTTTATCATTTCCTCGTTGGCTGGGTAGTTTACGGTTGTGGAGCGTGTAAATTGTTTATCATTTCTCGTTACTGGGGTAGTTTACTAGTTGTGGAGCCTGTGTAATTATCCATTCTTCCCCTCGTTTGCTGGGGTAGTTTAACGATTTGTGGACTGTGTAATTGTTTATCATTTCCTCGTTTGCTGGGGTAGTTTAATCCTGATGTGGAGCTGGTGTAATTGTTCATCATTTCCCTCGTTTGCTGGGGTAGTTTTACGAGTTGGGAGCTTGTAATTGTTTACATTTCCTCGTTTGCTGGGGTAGTTTACTGATGTGGACTGTGTAAATTGTTTATCATTCCCCTCGTTTCTGGGGTAGTTTACCGTAGTTGTGGAGCTTGTAATTGTTTATCATCCTCGTTAGCTGGGGTAGTTTTACTAGTGTGGAGCTGTGTAATTAGTTTATCATTTCCTGCGTTTGCTGGGGTAGTTTACGGTTGTGGAGCTGTGTGAATTGTTTATCATTTCTCGGTTTGCCCTGGGGGTAGTTACCTGATGTTGGAGCTGTGTAATTGTTCATCATCCCTCGTTTGCTGGGGTAGTTTACGAAGTGTGGAGTGTGTAATTTGTTTATCATTCTCGTTTTGCTGGGGTAAGTTTACGTGATGTGGGAGCTGTGTAATTGTTATCATGTTTCCATCGTTTGCTGGGGTAAGTTTACGAGTTGTGGAGCTGTGTATTGTTTTATCATTTCCTCGTTTTGCTGGGTCAGTTACCCTGATTGGGAGCTGCGTGTATGTTTATCATTTCCACCCCTCGTTAGCTGGGGTAGTTTAACGAGTTGTGGAGCCTGTGTAATTGTTTATCATTTCCTCCGTTTGCTGGGTAGTTTACGTTGGATGTGGAGCTGTGTAATTGTTTATGAATTTCCTCGTTAGCTGGGGTAGTTCACATGTTGTGGAGCTGTGTAATTGTTTATCAAATTTCCGTCGTTATCTGAAGGTAGTTTACGTGTTTGTGGAGCTAGTGTATTTGTTTGTACATTTCCCTCGTTACATGGAGGTGGTTTACCATGTTGTGGAGCTAGGTGTAATTGTAATTACATTATCCGCGAGTTAGCATGGGGGATAGTTTACGTGTTGGTGGAGTGTGTAATGTTTATCAATATTCCTCCGTTAGGTGGCAGTAGTTCTCTGTGTTGTGGAGCTGTGTATTGTTTGTGCATTTCCTCGTTATCGGTGGGGTAAAGTTTTTAGACATGTTGTGGAGCTGTGTAATTGTTTATTTCATTTCCTCGTTAGCATGGGGTAGTTTCTACGTTAGTTTGTGGAGGTGTAAGTTGTTTAATTAT
>JAXMNL010002034.1:1065-14675 GCA_035128595.1 Eptatretus atami
GCGCTCACCTCGGTCCAGCCGCTCTCTTTCGGTCGCGCTCTCCTCGCCTCGCCGCCTCCCAGCCTCCTCGTCTCGGCTCTCCTCGGCTCCCTCTCGCCTCTCCTCAGGCCTCCTCGGCGCTCCCGCTCTCTGCTCGCGCCTCCTCGGCTCACACGCGTCTCTCCTCGGTCCGCGCTCCTCGTTCCTCAGCTCTCCGCGCTCTCCTCGGTCCGCGCTCTCCTTCGGTCCGCGCTCTCCTCGGCCCTCGGTCACAGCTCTCCTCGGCCTCCTCGCGTCCCGCTCTCCTCGGCCTCCTCGGTCCCGCTCTCCTCGCGTCCCGTCTCCTCGTTCCGCGCTCTCCTCGGTCTCGCTGCTCTCCTCGGCCTCCTCGGTCCGCGCTCTCCTCGGCTCCTCGGTCCGCGCTCTCCTCGGCCTCCTCGGTCCGGCCGCTCTCCTCGGGTCCGCCGCTCTTCCTCGGCCTCCTCGGTCCGCGCTCTCCTCGGTCCCGCGCCTCCTCGGCCTCCTCGGTCCGCGCTCTCGGCCCTCCTCGGTCCGCGCTCTCCTCGGCCGCCTCGGTCCGCGCTCTCCCTCGGCCTCCTCGGTCCCCGCTCTCCTCGGCCTCCTCGGTCCCCGCCTCTCCTCGGCCTCCTCGGTCCACGCTCTCCTCGGGCCTCCTCGGTCCGCGCTCTTCCTCGGTCCGCGCTCTCCATCGGTTTCCTCGCGCTCTCCTCGCCTCCTCGTCCGCGCTCTCCTCGGCCTCCTCGGTCGCGCTCTCCCGGCCTCCCTCGTGTCCGCGCTCTCCTCCGGCCTCCTCGGTCCGCGCTCTCCCCGCCCTCCTCGGTCCGCGCTCTCCTCGGCCTCCTCGGTCCTGGCTTCTCCTCGGCCTCCTCGTGTCCGCGCTCCCTCGGTCCGCGCTCTTCCTCGGTCCGCGCTCTCCTCTCGTCCGCGCTCTTCCTCGGCCTCGCCTCCTCGGTCCCTCTCCTCGGCCTCTCTCGGTCCCCTCTCTCCTCGCGCCTCCTCGGCCGCCCGCTCTCCTCGGCCTCCGCCGTCTCCTCGGTCCCGCGCTCTCCTCGGTTTTCTCCTCGGTCCGCGCTTTTTCTCTTTTCTCCGCGCTCCCTCGGCCTCCTCGGTCCGCCGCTCTCCTCGGTCTCCACGTCTCTCTCCTCCGCCTCCTCGGTCCGCGCTCTCCTCGGCCTCCCGGTCCCCGCTCTCCTCAGCGGGCTTCCTCGGGCCTCCTCGGTCTCGCGCTCTCCTTGGCCTCCTCGCTCCGCGCTCACCTCGTTCCGCCTCTCCTCGGCCTCCTCGCCCTCGCACGTCCGCCCACTCTCCTTGGCCTTCCCGGTCCCCGCTCTCCTCGGTCGCGCTCTCCTCGGCCTCCTCGGTCCGTGCTCTCCTCGGCCGCCTCTCTCGCCTCCTCGGTTCCGCGGCCTCTCCTCGGCTCCTCGTCCTCGCTCTCCTCGGTCCGCGCTCTGGCCTCTCGGTCCGCGCTCTCCTCGCCTCCTCGGGTTCGCCGCTCTCCCCGGCCTCCTCCGGTCCGCGTCTCTCCCCGGCCTCGCCGGTCCGCGCTCTCCCCGCCTCCTCGGTCCGCCGCTCTCCCAGCCCTCCTCGGTCGCGCTCCTCCTCGCGCCTCCTCGGTCCGCGCTCTCCTCGGCCGTTCCTCCGGTCCCGCTCTCCTCGGCCTCCTCGGTCTCGCCGCTCCTCGGCCGCGCTCTCCTCTGCGCTCTCCTCGGTCTCGCGCTCTCCTCGGTGTCCCGCTCTCCTCGGCGCTCTCGGTCTGCGCTCTCGCTGCCGCTCTCGGTCCCGCTCGCCTCGGCCGCCTCTCGGTCCCCGCTCTCCTCGGCCTCCTCGGTCCGCTCTCCCGGTCCCGCGCTCTCCCGCCTCCTCGTCCTCTCGGCTCTCTCGGCCTCCTCGTCCGCTCTCCTCGGTCGCGGCTCTCCTCGGCCTCCTCCGTCCGCGCTCTCCTCGCCTGTCGTTCCTCGGCCTCCTTCTCCGCGCTCTCCTCGGTCCCCGCTCTCCTCGGTCCGCGCTCTCCTCGGCCTCCTCGGTCCGCGCTCTCCTCGGCCTCCTCGGCCCGCTCTCCTCGGCGCTCTCGGGCCCCGCTCTCCTCGGTCCCCGCTCTCCTCGGCCTCCTCGGTCGCGCTCTCCTCTGGCCTCGTCGTCCCCGCTCTCCTTGGCCTCCTTGGTCCGGCACTCTCTCGCGCCTGTCTCGGTCCGCGCTCTCCTCGCCTCTGCGTCCTCGGCGCTCTCCCTCGGCCTCCTCGGTACGCGCTCTTCCTCGGACCCGTGCTCTCCTCCCGCTCCTCGTCCTGCGCTCTCCTCCGCCTCCCTCGGTCCTGCGGCTCTCCTGGCCCGCCTCGGTCCCCGCTCTCCTCGGCCTCCTCGGCCTCCCCGCTCTCGCTGTCGCGCTTCCTACCGTTCCCAGCTCTCCTCGGCCGTCCTCGATCACGCCTCTCTCCTCGCGCCTCCTCCTCCGCGCTCTCCTCGGCCCTCGTCGCGCTTCCGCGCCCGCTCTCCTCGGCCTCCTCGGTCCCCGCCTCTCCCTCGGCTCCGCGCTCTCCGGTCGCGCTCTCCTCGGTCCGCGCTTCTCCGCCTCCTCCGCCCGCTCTCCTCGGTCCGCTGTCCTCTCGCCCGCTCTCTCGCTCTCGGTCCGCGCTCCTCCTTCCTCGGTCCGCGCTCTCTCCTCGGTCCACGTCGCCTCCGCCTCCTCGGTTCGCGCTCTCCTCGGCCTCCTACGTCTCCCGCTCTCCTCTGACGGTGCTTTCCTCGGGCCTCCTCGGTCTCGCGCTCTCCTCGGCCCTTCTCTCGCTCCGTCCCTCACTCCTCGTCCGCACTCTCCTCGCTGCCTCCTTCGCCTCCTCCCGTTCGCGCTCTCCTCGGCCTCCTCGGTCCGCGCTCTCCCGGCTCTCCTCGCGTCCCGCTCTCCTCCGCGCTCGTCGGCTTCTCCTCCGCCTCCTCGGTCCGCGCTCTCCTCCGCCCTCGTCTCCGCGCTCTCCCCGCCCTCCCTCGGTCCGCGCTCTCCTCGGCCTCTCGTCGCGCTCTCCTCGGCTCCTCCGTCGCGCTCCTCGGCCTCCTCAGTCTCGGCTCACCTCGGCCAGCGCTTCCTCGGCCTCCTCGGTCCGCGCTCTCTCGGTCCGCGCTCTCCTCGGTCCGCGCTCTCCTCGGCGTCCGCGCTCCTACTCGCGCCGCCTCGGTCACGCTCTCCTCGTGGCCTCCTCGGTCCCCGTCTCCTCGGCCTCCTCGGTCCCCGCTCTCTCGTCGGCTTGTCCTCGGTCCCGCTCTCCTCGGCGTCCCCTCGGTCCGCGTTGCTCCTCGGTCGCGCTCTCCTGCCTCCTCGGCGTCGCGCTCTCCTCGGCGCTCCTCGGTCCGCGCTCTCCTCGCTCGTGCTCTCTCCTCGGTCCGCGCTCTCCTCGGCCTCCTCGCTCGTCCGCGCTCTCCTCGCGTCCGCGTCTCTCCTCGGCCTCCTCGTGTCCGCGCTCTCGCGCTCTCGGTCCGCGCTCTCCTCGGCTCCTCGGTCCGCGCTCTCCGTCGCGCCTCCTCGGTCCGCGCTTCCCGCCCCTCGGTCCCTCTCCTCGGCTCTCGCTCCGCTCTCCTCGGCCTCCTCGGTCCCCGCTCTCCTCGCCCTCCTCGGTCTGCGCCCCTCTCCTCGCGTCCGCTCGCCTCGCCGGCCTCGGTCCCCGCTCTCTCGGCCTCCTCGGTCCAGCTCTCTCGCCCGCTCCCTCGCGTCGCGTCTCCTCGGCTCCTCCGTCCGCGCTCTCCTCGGCCTCGTCGGTCTCCGCCTTTCGGCCTCCTCGCGTCCCTCGCGCCTCCTCGGTCCGCGCTCTCCTCGGCCTCCTCGCGTCCGCGCTCTCCTCGGCTCCTCGGCCCGCTTCTCGTCGCTCGCTGTCGGTCAGCGCTCTCCTCGGCCTCATCGGTTCCCCGCTCTCCTGGCCTCCTTGGTCGCAGACTCTCCGCTGCTCGTCCGCGCCTCCTCAGCCTCTCGTCGGCGCTTCTCCTCGGCCTCCTCGGTCCGCGCTCTCCTCGCCGTAGCCGTCTCTCCTCACCCTCCCGGGTCCGCGCTCTCCTCCGCCTCCTCGGTCTGCGCTCTTCCTCTGGCCGCCTCGGTGCCTCCGGCCTTCTGCCTCGGCCTCCTCGGTCCTCCGGCTCCTTCTCTCGCGCGTCCTCGATCCAGCTCTCCTCGGCCTCCTCCGCCGCGCTCTCCTCCGCGCTCTCCGTCGGTCCCCCCCTTCCCGGCCTCCTCGTCCCCGCTTTCCTCGATCCGGCGCTCTCCTTGGCCTCCTCGGTCCGCGCTCTCCTCCGCCTCCTCGGGCCCGCGCTTCTCCTTCGGTTCCGCCTCTCCTCGGCCCGTCCGCTCTCCTCGGCGTCTCCTCGGTTCCGCGCTCACTCGGCCTCCTCGGTCCCGCTCCCTCGGCCTCCTCGGTTCCGCGCTCTCCTCGGTCCACGCTTCCTCCGCCTCCTCGGTCCGCGCTCTCCTCGGCCGCCCTCGTTTCCCCGTCCCCGCTCTCCTCGACGGTGCTTCCTCGGCGCCTCCTCCGTCCGCGCTCTCCTGGCCTCCTCGCTCCGCCGCTCACCTCGTCCGCCTCTCCTCGGCCTCCTCGCCCTCCACGGTCCGCCTCTCCTGGCCTCCTCGGTCCGCGCCTCTCCTCGGTCCGCGCTCTCCTCGGCCTCCTCGGTCCGGCTCTCTCGGCTCGCGCTCTCCTCGGCTTCCTCGGGGTCCGCGCTCTCCTCGGCCTCCTCGGTCCGCGCTCTCCTCGGCCCTCTTCGGTCCGCCCGCGCCTCCTCGGTCGCGCTCTCTCGGTCCGCCGCTCTCCTCGGTCCGCCGCTCTCCTCGGCCTCCTCGGTCCGCGCTCTCCCCGCCTCCCGTACCGCGCTCTCCCGCCTGCTCGGTCGCGCTCTCTCCCCGGCCTCCTCGGTCCGCGCTCTCCTCCGCCTCCTCGCGTCCGCGCTCTCCTCGCCTCCTCGGTCGCGCTCCCCGGCCTCCTCAGTCCGCGCTCACCTCGGTCCGCGCTCTCCTCGGTCGCGCTCTCCTCGGTCCGCGCTCTCTCCGTCGGCCGCCTTCGGGTCACGCTCTTCCTCGGCCCTCCTTGGTCCCCGCTCTCCTCCGCCTCCTCGGGGGCTCCCGCCTCTTCCTCGGCTCCGCCTCTCCTCGGCCCGCCGCGCTCTCTCGGCCTCCTCGGTCCCGCGCTCTCCCTCGCGCCTCCTCGGTCCGCGCTCTCTCCTCGGTCCACGCTCTCCTCCGCCTCCTCGTCGCGCTCTTCCTCGGCCTCCCGCGGTCCGCCGCTCTCCTCAGACGGTGCTTTCCTCGGCCTCCTCGGTCCGCGCTCTCCTGGCTCCTCGCTCCGCCGCCCTCGTCCGACTCTCCTCGGCCTCCTCGCCCTCCACGGTCCGCGCTCTCGGCCTCCTCGTCCGCGCCTCTCCTCGGTACGCGCTCTCCTCGGCCTCCTCGGTCCGAGCCTCTGGCCCGCCGCTCTCCTCGGCCTCCTCGGTCCGCGCTCCTCCTCGGCCTCCTCGGTCCGCGCCTCCTCGCTCCTCGGTCCGCGCTCCTCGGTCCGCGCTCTCCTCGGCCTCCTCGGTCCGCGCTCTCCCGGCCTCTCGCGTCCGCGCTCTCCCCAGCCTACTCGGTCCGCGCTCTCCCCGGCCCTCGTCCGCGCTCTCCCCGCCTCCTCGGTCCGCGCTCTCCCCTGCCTCCTCGGTCCGCGCTCTCCTCCGCCCTCCTCGGTCCGCGCTCTCCTCGGCCTCCTCGGTCCGCGCTCTCCTCGGCCTCCTCCGTCCCGCTCTCTCGGCCTCCTCGTCCGCGCTCCCTCGGTCCGCGGCTCTCTTCGGTCCGCGCTCTCCTCGGCCGCCTCGGTCCACAGCTCCTCCTCGGCCTCCCTCGGTCCCCGCTCTCCTCGCGCTCCTCGCTCCGCCGCTCTCCTCGGGCGTCTCTCGGTCCGCGCTTCCTCTCCTCGGTCCGCTGCTCTCCCTCAGTCCGCGCTCTCCTTAGGTCCGCGCTCTCCTCGGTCCGCGCTCTCCTCGGCGCCTCGGTCCGCTTTCCTCGGCTCTCGGTCCCCGCTCTCCTCGCCTCCTCGGTCCCCGCTCTCCTCGGCTCTCTCACGCTCTCCTCGGTCCGCGCTCTCCTCGGTCCGCGCTCTCCTCGGCCTTCCTCGGTCCGCGCTCTCCTCGGCTCCTCGGTCCGCGCTTCCTCGGCCTCCTCGGCTCCGCGCTCTCTCTCCGCGCTCTCCTCGGCCTCCTCGGTCCGCCTCTCCTCGGTCCGCGCTCCCTCGCCTCCTCGTCCCGCTCTTCCTCCGCCTCTTCGGTCCGCGCTCTCCTCGCCCCTCGGTCACGCATCTCCTCGGCCTCTCGGTCCCCGCTCTCCTCGGCCTCCTCTCGCTGTCCCCGGCTCTCCTCGCGCCTCCTCGTCCCGACGCTCTCCTCGGCCTCCTCGGTCCCGCCGCTCTCCTCGGTCCGCGCGTCTCCTCGGTCCGGCGCTTCCTCGGCCTCCTCGGTCCGCGCTCTCCTCGGCCTTCCTCGGCCGCTCTCCCCGGCCTCTCGCGTCCGCGCTCTCCCCGGCCTCCTCGGTTCCGCGCTCTCCCCGCCCTCCTCGGTCGCGCTCTCCTCGGCTCTCCTCGGTCCGCGCTCTCCTGGCCTTCCTCGAGTCCGCGCTCTACCTCGGTCGCGCTCTCCTCGCCGCGCTCCTCCTCGGTCCGCGCTTCTCCTCGGCCGCCTCGGTCCCGCTCTCCTCGGCCTCCTCGTTCCCCGCTCTCTCTCCGCTCTCCTCGCGTCCCCGCCTCTCCTCGGCTCTCGCCTCTCCTCGGTCCTCGCGCTCTCGCTCGGCTCTCCTCGGTCCGCGCTCCCTCGGCCTCCTTCGGTCTCGGCTCCTCCTCGGTCCACGCTCTCCTCCGCGCTCCTCGGTCCGCCGCTCTCCTCGGCCTCCCGGTCCCCGCTCTCCTCGGCCACGGTGCTTCCTCGGCCTCCTCGGTCCGCGCTCTCCTGGCCTCCTCGGGTCCGCGCTCACCTCGCCGCCACTCTCCTCGGCTCCTCGCCTCCACGCGCACCTTCCTGGCCTCGCGGTCCTCGCTCTCCTCGGTCGCGCTCTCTCGGCCTCCTCGGTCCCGGCTCTCCTCGGCCTCGCGCTCTCTCGGCCTCCTCGGTCCGCGCTCTCCTCGGCCTTCCTCGGTCCGCGCTCTCCTCGTCGTCCGCGCTCCTCTCCTCGGTCTGCGCTCTCCTCCGGCCGTCCTCGGTCCGCGCTCTCCTCCGGCCTCTCCGGTCCTGCGCTCTCCCGGCCTCTCGGTCGCCGCTCTCCCGGCCTCCTTCGGTCCGCGCTCTCCTCGCCTCCTCGGTCCGCGCGTCTCCTCGGCCTCCTCGGTCCGCCGCTCTCCTCGGCCTCCTCCGGTCCCGCTCTCCTCGCCTCCTCGTCCGCGCTCTCCTCGGTCCGCGCTCTCTCCTCGGTCCGCGCTCTCCTCGGCCCCTCGGTCACGCTCTCCTCGGCCTCCTCGGTCCCCGCCTCTCCTCGGCCTCCTCGGTCCTCCGCTCTGCTCTCGCGCGCTCCTCGGTCCCGCGCTCTCCTCGGTCCGCGCTCTCCGCTCGGTCTCAGCCCGCTCTCCTCGTCCGCGCTCTTCCGTCGCGTCCGCCTCTCCCGGCCGGCCTCGGTCGCGCTCTCCTCGGCCTCCTCGTGCCCGCGCTCTCCTCGCGCCTCCTCGGTCCCCGCTCTCCTCGGTCCGCTCTCCTCGCCGTCGCTCCTCTCCTCGGTCCTCGCGCTCTCCTCGGCCTCCTCGGTCCGCCTCTCCTCGCGCCTCCTCGGTCCGCGCCTCTCCTCGCGCTCCTCGTCCCGCGCCTCTCCTCGCGGTCCGCGCTCTCCTCGGCCTCCTCGGTCCGCGCTCTCCTCGGCCTCCTCGGTCCGCGCTTCTCCTCGGCCCTCCTCGGTCCGCGCTCTCCTCGGCCGCCTCGCGTCACGCTTCCTCGCCTCCTCGTCCCCGCTCTCCTCGCGCCTCCTCGGTCCCCGCTCTCCTCGGCCTCCTCCGTCCACGCCTCCTCGGGCGTCCTCGGTCCGCCTCTCCTCGGTCCGCGCTCTCCTCGGCCTCCTCGGTCCGCCTTCCTCGGCCTCCTCGGTCCGCGCTCTCCTCGGCTTCCTCGTCCCGCTCTCCTCGGCCTCCTTCGGTCCGCGCTTCCTCGGCCTCCTCGGTCCTCGCGCGCCTCTCCGGTCCGCGCTCTCCTCGCCGCTCTCCTCGGCCTCCTCGGTCCACGCTCTCCTCGGCCTCCTCGGTCCGCGCTCTCCTCGGCCGCTCTCGTCCGCGCTCTCCTCGCCCTCTCGGTCTGCCGCCTCTCCTCCGCCTCCTCGGTCCACGCTCTCCTCGCCTCCTCGGTCCCCGCTCTCGTCGGCCTCCTCGGTCCCAGCTCTCCTCGGACCCCGCTCTCCTTGGTCGCGGTCTCCTCCCGTCTGCGCTCTCCTCGGCCTCGTCGGTCTTCGCCCTCTCGGCCTCCTCGCGTCCCCGCTCTCCTTCTGGCTCCGTCGCTCTCTCTCGGCCTCCTCGGTCCGCGCTCTCCTCGGCCTCCTCGGGTCCGCGCTCTCCTCGGTCCCGCTCTCCTCGGCCTCCTCGTCCGCGTCTCCTCGCCTCCTCGGTCGCGCTCTCCTCGGTCCGCGCTCTCCTCGCCCTCCTCGGTCTGCGCTCTCCTCCGCCTCCTCGGTCCACGCTCTCCTCGGCCTCCTCGGTCCCCCGCTTCTCTCGGCCTCCTCGTCCGGCTCTCTCGGACCCCGCTCTCCTGTCAGCGGTCTCCTCGTCGCGCTCTCCTCGGCCCTCGTCGGCTCCGCCCTTCTCGGCTCCTCGCGTCCCCGCTCTCCTCGGTCCCTCTCTCGGCCCTCCTCGGCCACGCTCCTCCTCGGCCTCCTCTGGCACCGCTCTCCTCGGCCTCCTCGGTCCACGCTCCTCCTCGCGCTCCTCTCGGGCCCGCTCTCCTCGGCCTCCTCGGTCAGCGCTCTCCTCGGCCTCGTCGTCCCGCCTCCTCGGCCTCTCGTCCCGCTCTCCTGGCCTCCTTGTCCGAGCACTCTCCGCCTGCTCGGTCCGCGCTCTCCTCGGTTCGGCGCTCTCCTCGGCCTCCTCGGTCCCGCCGCCTTCCTCGGTCCGCGGCTCTCCTCGGTCCGCGCTCTCCTCGGCCTCCTCGGTCCGCGCTCTCCCCGGCCTCCTCGGTCCCGCTCTCCCGCCTGCTCGGTCCGCGCTCTCCCGGCCTCCTCGTCCGCGCTCTCCCCGCCCTCCTCGTCGCCGCCTCCTCGGCACCTCCTCGGCCTTCTCGCCGCTCTCCTCGGCCTCCTCCGTCCAGCGCTTCTCCTCGGCCTCTCGGTCGCGCTTCATCTCGGTCCGCCGCTCTCTCTCGGTCCGCGCTTCCTCTGCCGCCTCGGTCCGCCTCCTCGGCTCCTCGGTCCCCGCTCTTCCTCGCCTCCTCGGCGCCCGCTCTCCTCGCTCTCTGTCCGCGCTTCTCCTCGGCCGCCGTCTCCTCGCCGTCCCGCTCTCTCGGTCCCGCTCTCCTCGCCCGCCTCTCCTCGGCCCTCGGTCCGCTTCCTCCGCCTCCTCTGGTCCCTCGCTCTCCTCGAGCCTCTCTCGGCGTCCCTCGCTTCTCCTCGGTCCCGCTCTCCTCGGTCCGCCGCTCTCCTCGCCCCGGTCCGCGCTCTCCTCGGCCTCCTCGGTCCGCCGCTCTCCTCGGCCTCCTCGTCGCGCTCTCCCGGCCTCCTCGGTCCGCGCTCTCTCCTCGGTCCGCGCTCTCCTCGGCCTCCTCGGTCCGCGCTCTCCTCGCCTCCTCGGTCCGCGCTCTTCCTCGGCCTCCTCGGTCCGCGCTCTCCTCGCCTCCTCGTCCGTTTCGGCGGCCTCGGTCCAGGCTCCTCGGCCTCCTCGGTCCGCCTCTCCTCGGCCTCCTCGGTCCCCGCTCCTCGGCTCTCGGTCCGCTCTCCTCGGCGTCCCGGTCCGCGCTCTCTCGGTCGCGCTCTCCTCGCTCCTCGGTCCGCGCTTCCTCGGCCTCTCGGTCCGCGCTCTCCTCGGCCTCCTCGGTCCGCGCTCTCCTCGGCCTCCTCGGGTCCGCGCTCTCCTCGGCCTCCTCGTCCGCGCTCCTCCCCTCGGTCCGCGCTCTCCTTGGCTCTCTCGGTTCCAGCGCTCTCCTCGGCCTCCTCGGTCCGCGCTCTCCTCGGCCTCCTCGCAGTCCGCGCTCTTCTCGCGCCTCCTCGGTCTGCGCTCTCCTCGCGCCTCCTCGGTCCCGCTCTCCTCGCCTCCTCGGTCCCCGCTCTCGTCGGCCTCCTCGGTCCAGCTCTCCTCGCCCCGCTCCCTCTGTCAGCGCTCCTCCAGTCGCGCTCTCCTCGGCCTCGTCTCGCTCCCCCTGGCTGCGCCTCCTGATAGCTCTCCGCCCTCCTCGGTCGCGCCTCGCTCTCTTCGCGCCTCCTCGGTCCCGCTCGTCGCTCTCGGCCTCTCGGTCCCCGCTGCTCGTGCGCTGCGTCCGCTTCTCGGCCTCGGCCCCTCTCTCGTAGCTTCTCCTTCCCCGGTCCGCGCTCTCCTGCCTCGTGGGCCTCCTCGGCTCCTCGGCCGCTCTTCCTCGGTCCCCGCTCTCCCTGCGCTCCCTGCTCCGTCCGCGCTTCTCTGCTCCTGTCGAGACCTCCCTCTCGGCCGCCGCTCTCTCAGCCTCTCGCTCGGCTCTCCTCGGCGTCCTAGCGGCGTCCTCCTCGGCCTCCTCCCGGTCCCGCTCTCCTTCGGCACCGCCGCTCTCGCTCTGTCGACGTGTCTCCTCACGTCCTGCGTCTTTCCTCGGTCCCTCGTCGCGCCTCTGGCCGCACCTCTCTCGGCCTCCTCTACGCGAGCTTCCCCGCTCTCTGGCCTTCTCGGTCCGGCGCTCTGCTCGGCCTCCCGTCCGCGTCCTACGGCCTCCCCGTCCGCGCCTCCCTCGGTCCGACGCTGCCTTCGATCGCGCTCTCCTCGCCTCTTGCGCGTCTCACCTCCTCGTCCGCATCCTGCCACTCCTCGGCCTCCTCTGCACCGCTCCTCGCCCCTTACGGTCCCTCTCCTCGGCTCCCGTCTCCCCGCTCTCCTCGCTCCGTCATCTCCGTGCTTTCTTCCGGCCAATCCTCGCCGGCCGTCCTTGGCACCCTCCGCCTGCTCGGTCGCGCCTCCTCGGTCGCGCTCTCCTCGCCTCCTCGGTCCGCGCTCTCTCGGTCCGCGCTCTCCTCGGCCTCCTTCCTGCGCTCTCCTTCGCCTCCTCGGTACCGCGCTCTCCTCGGCCGCCTCGGTCCCGCTCTCCTCGGCCGCCTCGATTCCCGCTCTCCTTGTCGGCCTCCTCGTCGGCCACCTGCCACTCTCTGTCGCCTCTCCTCGTGCGCCTCGCCCCTCGCGCGCTTCCCTGCCCCTCGTCCCGCTCCTCGCACCTCGTCCGTCCCTCGGCCTCGATGTCTCCCGGTCCTCGTCCGCGCCTCTTGCCTCCTGCGCCTACTGGTCCGACTCCTTGCTACTCTCCCGCCTTGCTCGGCCTCTCCGCGCCTCTGATCCCTCTCGGTCGGCGCTCTCTCGGCCTCTCGGTCCGGCGCTCCTCGGTCCCTCGGTCCGCTGCTCCTCGCTCCCTCCGCCTCCCTCGGTCGCGCTCTCCTCCCCTCCTCGGTCACGCCGCTCTCTCGGCCTCGCTCGTTCCCCGCTCTACCTTCGGGCCTCCTTTCGGCTCCCCGCTCTCTCGGCCTCTCGGCGCTCCCTCGCGCTCTCCTGACGGCGCCTCTCTCGGTCCCGCTCGCTCGCGCCTCCGGACCCGCTCTGCTCGCGGCTCCTCGGCCGCCCTCCTCAGCCAGACTCTCTCGGCCTCCCGTCGGTTCTCCCGCCGCTTCCTCGGCCTCCTCGGTCGCCGCTCTCCTCGCCTCGTCCGCGCTCTCTCGGCCTCCTCGGTCCCGCTTCTCTCGCCTCCTCGGTCGCGCTCTCTCGCCCTCTTCGGTCCGCCGCTCTCCTCGGCCTCCTCGGTCCGTCCCGCATCTCCTCGGCCTCCTCTTCCCGCTTCTCCTCAGGCCTCCTTACGTCCGCGCTCCTCGGCGCTCCCTCTGGTCCGGGCTCTCTCGGCCTCCTCGGTCCGCCGCTCTCTGCCTCCTCGTCCGCGCTCTCCTCGCGCGCTCTCCTCGGCTCCGCTCCTCGGCCTTCCTCGGTCCGCGCTCTCCTGCCTCCTCGGTCCGCGCTCTTCCTCGCGCCTCCTCGGTCCGCGCTCTCCTCGCCTCCTACGTTCCGCGCTCTCCTCGGCTCCCGGTCCGCGCTCTCCCTCGCGCCTCCTCGGTCGCGCTTCTCTCGGTCCTCCTCGGTCCGCGCTCTCCTCGCCTCCTCAGGTCCCCGTTGCGCTCACCCGGCCAGCACTCTCCCGGCCTCCTCGGTCCCGCGCTCTCCTCGGCCTCTTCGGTCCGCTCTCTCCTCCGCCTCCTTAGGTCGCCGCTCTTCCTCGGCATCCTCGTGTCCAGCCGCTTCTGCTCGGTCCGCGCTCTCCTCGGCCTCCTCGGTGCGCGCTCTCCTCGGCCTCCTCGGTCCGCGCTCTCCTCGGACTCCTCGGTCCGCGCTCTCCTCGGCCTCCTCGGTCCGAGCTCTCCTCTGCCTCCTCGGTCCGCGCTCTCCTCGGTCCACGCTCTCCTCCGCCTCCTCGGTCCGCGCTCTCCTCGGCCGCCTCAGTCCCCGCTCTCCTCGGCCTCCTCGGTCCCCGCTCTTCTCGGACGGTGCTTTCCTCGGCCTCCTCGGTCCGCGCTCTCCTCGGCCTCCTCGGTCCGCGCTAGTAGGGTGAATATACTGATTCTGGCTCACTTTTCCCCATGTAAATGAATGGGCGGATTTTTCAGCGAATTCATATTTTTTCCCTTAAAAATACACCCCCTTTTTTATCCCCAAGTATATTGTTTTGTCTTCCCTTTTAACCTAAGGGGTCATCTATTCAATAACCAAATGCAAACAAGATAAAAGATTAGTTCAATTAGTAAGTGGTTTTCAAGTGTTTCTGGAAATATCTGAAACATGCAAGCTAGGGACACTTCTTTTTCAAAAACCAATGCATATGTTAGTCAAACCATTGAAACCTTATAAAGATTTGTTCATTCGTCAATTCCTGTCAATAGTTTAATTTCTTTGTTACAATAATCCCCATCTAAAATATTAAAAACAAAAAACATTGAATCTTTCATTATTTTTTAAAATAACCCCTTTGTGCCATTAATGAAATATATACTTCTCTTAAATGGATCTATCTGACCATATCCCTAGAGCCCAATATTTTGTGCATAAGAGCACCCGCCCACCTTTCATAAGCCCCCCCACTTTTCCTAAGCCCGCCCCACTTTTACTAAGCCCCCGCCGCTCTTAACATCAAAATTCTATTCACTCTGACTCAAAGAAATCACGAGGAAATTCTACAATGTTATGGTTTTGAAAATTTTCCAAACGAAGGCATGCCTGGGCTTGCTCAGGGAATTTCCACAAGAAACCACGCCCACCAGTCTTTCTCTATAAAAGGTTCAACCCAGACTCCATTTTAAACATTTTTTTGCTGATTTTTTTACTATTTACTGAGATAATGGATACTACGTGCTTGAAGACTGCGGAACTCTATAGTATTTTGCTTATATATTTTGGTGATTATATGTAGGAACATTAGCCAATTGGTACCGTAAGATTTGA
>JAXMNL010002035.1:0-11219 GCA_035128595.1 Eptatretus atami
GAAGAGAGAGATTTGGGATTCACAGTTTTTTGTTCTTTGGCCCATTGGTTTTTCACCATGATCCAATCCAATTTTCCCTCTGCCTTTTCGCTCTCCATTTTTTTTCGCCGCACTTGGCTTCCGCCCTCCAACATCACCAAAGTTTCCCGCCCCCATGACAAAGAAGAACAGAGTCTGGCTAGATAGAATGGGGTGGGAAAAATCTTTGCCTTTGATCTTGCGCGGGGCTTTGGTCCTTTTTTTTGGGCTTGTAAGCCCACTCTGTCCCCCGTTTTTGAGCATGAATGGGATGATAGAGTTTGAAGCTTGCCAATCCTCGAGGACCTTGCTTCGTTCTCGTATTCAAAAGAAAGGTGGTGGTCCAGGTTGGTGGGAAGGGGATTTGCCCCCATCCTTGCAACCCTGTTTGCCTGCTGGCTTTCGCATTTGTAAATATTTTGGGTTTGCTATCGTCATTGAGAAGGTTTTTTTTTTGGAACACAAAGCGCCCTCGATGTCAGTTTCCTTTTTTTGAAGTCGATGGTCCGCTGATGATCAAGTTGGACTGTTAGATGATAATTTTTTTTCTCAATGGCTGCTTCCGTGGCCGCCAGCCCTGGTTTGAAAATGCAAACATTTGTGCCTTGGCGGCGCCATTTCCTTGTCCTTGCTCTTCAACCTTTTTAGGACAATAGGCACGGCCACCACAGGATTTCTCTTGAGTCCATAAATTATGTCACTGGCTTTATCCCCATATAACCGCTGAACAGCTTTGACATGGACCACCTCTGAGGAGCCCCCCAAGCAGGAGTCGAGATGGAAATTACTTTTGGCCTCTTCACATTGTGGAAATCTTTTTCTGAATGCCTTCCAGCACTGGATCGTTCAGCATGTTCGTTGCAGCACATCGTCCAACTCAAAACGTTTCATCACAGCTGTACATGGCTCATGCTGAGTCTATCTTTGAGCTCAAGGAATTCAAATTCTCAGTGCAAACAATGTGTCATTCACGAACTCATGACAAAGTGCTATGCGTCCGCTGCCTTTGGTTGCTGGGAACTTTGGAAAGTACGGTGCTTGGTCCAATCGCTTGCAGGAAGCAGGTCGATCTCCAGCAATGCCTTCGGAGAGGTCTTTCGGCAGTGCTTCTCGGTGTAGACATCCGTGTGCCAACGGAAGCCTTGAACCAGCTGAAGTTCAGCAAGTCGCTCAAGAAGGGACAGACCAACTGAAGAAGTTCTGCTCGAGAGACAGTCTCCTGGTTGAACAGCGGAGCAGTGCAGGAAGTTTTCATATGATTCACGGCTTTCAGTGCTTGCGTACCTTTTCAGAGGAGTATATCTCCAGATTTCCTAACTATTGAATCCGTTCCCGAGAATCCTTTAAATATCACACTGCTTCAGCTTTTTCTTCATCGGAGGTGTGGATCCCGGATCAGACGTGCATGGAATTGGACCTTTCTGGATCAACCTCTTGCTGTTGCTATGGTTGCAACTATTGGTGCTGCTGCCTATCAGTGGTTGATTCACAGTTTCACCATGGTCATTGTGCACTGCGAATCAAGCTTCTCCAGGTTCTTCCCCATCAAGTGTGATACTTTAGATCTGGGACTAACCAACGTGCCAATTGCGAGAAGATCTTTCGTTCTTCAACGTTGTGCAATCTCTGCAAAGAATGCTGTTGAGACGCTTCGGTGCGTTTTCTTCCTCGACGCCTTAATTTTACATTGTCCGTAAGTCTTAAATTCCATAAAAGCCTGAACATCTCAGGCTGGTTCTGGAAGCGGTTTTTTATCTTTTTATAAAGTTATAGCCTCGTTCACAAGCAGGTTGCACCTTGGCAAACTGCTGTTGTACGAGTTGCTGGGTGGTGTGAGACGTGTGACTGGTGTCTGTCGGGACAGGATGCTGATAGGAAAGCCAGGCAGAGTTGGGGCTGTCCAGATGGATGTGAGAGCTGGGAGGGACTTGCTTGACATGCAGAGGGTTGTATGGGCAAAAGCTGGGTGGTGTGAGACTGTGGTGACTGGTGTTGTCGGGACAGGATGCTGAGTAGGAAAGCCAGGCAGAGATGGTGGCTGTCCAGATGGATGTGGAGAGCTGGGGAGACTTGCTTGACATTGGCAGAGGGTGTTATGGCAAAAGCTGGTGGTGTTGAGACGTGTGACTGTGTTGTCGGGACAGGATGCTGAGTAGGAAGCAGGCAGAGATGGTGGCTGTCCAGATGGATGTGGAGAGCTGGGGAGGGACTTGCTTGACATGCAGAGGTTGTATGGGCAAAAGCTGGTGGTGTGAGACGTGTGACTGGTGTCTGTCGGGACAGGATGCTGAGTAGGAAGCCAGGCAGAAATGGTGGCTGTCCAGATGGATGTGGAGAGCTGGGGGAAGCTTGCTTGACATGCAGAGGGTTGTATGGGCAAAAGCTGGGTGGTGTGAGACGTGTGACTGGTGTCTGTCGGGACAGGATGCTGAGTAGGAAAGCCAGGCAGAGATGGTGGCTGTCCAGATGGATGTGGAGGCTGGGAGACTTGCTTGACATGGCAGAGGGTTGTTTGGCAAAGCTGGAGGTGTGAGACATGTGACTGGTGTTTGATGGGACGGAATGCTAGGGTGAAAGCAGGCAGAATGGTGGCTGTCCAATGGATGTGGAGAGCTGGGGAGGGACTTTGCTTGACATGGCAGAGGGTTTATGGGCAAAGCTGGTGGTGTGAGATGTGTGATTGGTGTTGTCGGGACAGGATGCTGAGTAGGAAAGCCAGGCAGAGATGGTGGCTGTCCAGATGGATGTGGAGAGCTGGGGAGGGCTTGCTTGACATGGAGAGGGTTGTATGGGCAAAAGCTGGTGGTGTGAGAGTGTGACTGTGTTGTCGGACAGGATGCTGAGTAGGAAAGCCAGGCAGAGATGGTGGCTGTCCAGATGGTGTGGAGAGCTGGGGAGGGACTTGCTTGACATGGCAGAGGGTTGTTGGGCAAAGCTGGGTGGTGTGAGACGTGTGACTGGTGTTGTCGGACAGGATGCTGAGTAGGAAAGCCAGGCAGAGATGGTGGCTGTCGATGGATGTGGAGAGCTGGGAGGGACTTGCTTGACATGCAAGAGGTTGTATGGGCAAAAGCTGGGTGGTGTGAGAGTGTGACTGGTGTCTGTCGGGACAGGATGCTGAGTAGGAAAGCCAGGCAGAGATGGTGGCTGTCCAGATGGATGTGGAGAGCTGGGGAGGTTGCTTGAATGGCAGAGAGTTTGTGGCAAGCTGGTGTGATGAGACGTGTGACTGTGTGCTGTCGGGAACGGATGCTGATAGGAAAGCCAGGCAGAGATGGTGGCTGTCCAGATGGATGTGGAGAGCTGGGGAGGGACTTGCTTGGCATGGCAGACGGTTGTGTGGGAAAAATCTTGGTGGTGTGAGACGTGTGACTGGTGTTTGATGGGACAGGATGCCGGTTTGAAAAGCCAGGCAGACGATGGTGGCTGTCCAGATGGATGTGGAGAGCTGGGGGGGGTACTTGCTTGACATGACAAGGGTTGTTATGGGCAAAAGCTGGTGGTGTGAGACGTGTGATCTGGTGGTCTGTCGAGAACAGGATGCAGTAGATGGAAAGGCCAGGCAGAGATGGTTTGCCTTCCAGATGGATTGGAGAGGGGGAGGACTGTTTGACAGAGAGTTTATGCCAAAGCTGGGTGGTGTGAACGAGCTTGATACGGTGTTCGTGTCGGGTCCACGGAATGAGTAGAAGCCCAGGCAGAGATGGGTGGTTGTCCATAGGATGACGTGTGGAGAGCTGAGGAGGACTTGCTTGAATGGCGACAAGTGATTTTGGCAAAACTCTGGGTTATTGAGCGACTGGTGTGACATGGTTTTGTCGGGACAGGATGCTGAGTAGGAAAGTCAGGAAAGGTGGGCTGTCAGATGGATGTGGAGACTGGCGAGGACTTGCTTGACCATGACAGAGGTTGTGTGGGCAAAGCTGGGTGGGTGTGAAGACGTGTGACTGGTGTCTGTCGGACAGGATGCAGGGTAGGAAAGCCAGGCAGAGATGGGTGGCTGTCCAGATGATGTGGAGAGAGCTGGGGAGGGACTTGCTTGACATGGCAGAGGGTTTAGTGGGCGAAAGCTGGGTTGTGTGAGACGTGTGACTGGTGTCTGTCGGACAGGATGTGAGTAGGAAAGCCAGGCAGAGATGGTGGCTGTCCAGATGGATGTGGAGAGCTGGGAGGGACTTGCTTGAGCATGACAGAGGGTTGTATGGGCAAAGCTGGGTGGTGTGAGACGTGTGACGGGTTTGTGTGCGGGACAGGATGCTGAGTAGGAAAGCCAGGAGAGAATGGTGGCTGTCAGATGGATGTGGAGAGCTGGGAGGAGGACTTGCTTGACATGCAGGAGGGTTGTGGGGGCAAAGCTCGGTGTGTGTGAACTGTGACTGGTGTTCTGTCGGGACAGGATGCTGTGAGTAGGAAGCCAGGCAGAGATGGTGGCTGTCCAGATGGATGTGGGAAGAGCTGGGGAGCAGACTTGCTTGACAATGCAGAGGGTTGTTGGGCAAAAGCTGGTGGTGTGAGGACGTGTGACTGGTGTCTGTCAGCGACAGGTGATGCTGATAGAAGCAGGCAGGAGTGGTGGCTGTCCAGATGGATGTGGAGAGCTGGGGAGACAATTGATAGCATGAAGAGAGGTCTGTGTTGAGCCAAAGCTGGGTGTGTGAGACTGTTGACTGGTGTATGTCGGGACAGGATCTGAGTAGGAAGCCAGGAGAGAATGGTGGCTGTCCAGATGGATGTGGAGAGCTGGGGAGGGATTTGCTTGACATGAGAGGGTTCGTGGCAAAGCTGGGTGGTGTGAGACATGTGACTGGTGGTGTTGTCGGACAGTGCTGAGTAGGAAAGCCAGGCAGAGATGGTGCTGTCAGATGATGTGGAGAGCTGGGGAGGGACTTGCTTGACATGGCAGAGGGTTGTATGGGCCAAAGCTGGGTGGTGTGAGACATGTGACTGCTGTTTGTCGGGACAAGGATGCTGAGTAGGAAAGCCAGGCAGAGATGGGTGGCTGTCCAGATGGATGTGGAGAGCTGGGAGGGACTTGCTTGACATGCGAGGGTTGTGTGGGCAAAGCTGGGTGTGTGTGAGACGTGTGACTGGTGTCTGTCGGGAAGGATCAGTGAGTAAGGAAAGCAGGCAGAGATGGTGGCTGTCCAGATGGATGTGGAGAGCTGGGAGGGACTTGCTTGACATGGACAGAGGTTGGTGGGGCAAAAGCTGGTGGTGTGAGATGTGTACTGGTGTTGTCGGGGACAGGATGCTAGAGTAGGAAAGCCAGGCAGAGATGGTGGCTGTCCAGATGGATGTGGAGAGCTGGGAGGACTTGCTTGACATGGCAGAGGGTTCTAGTGTGGCCAAGCGGGTGGTGTGAGACGTTGACTGTATTGTCTGTCGGGACCAGGATGCAGGTAATGAAAGCCGGCAGAGAGAGATGGGTGGCTGTCCAGATGGATGTGGAGAGCTGGGGAGGGACTTGCTTGACATGGCAGGGGTTCTATGGGCACAAGCTGGGTGTGTTGAGAAGTGGTGACGTGTTTGTCGGGACAGAGATGCTGAGTAGGAAAGCCAGGCAGAGATGGTGGCTGTCCAGATGGTGTGGAAGGTGGGGAGGAGATTGCTTGATTGACAGAGGGTTGTGATGGGCAAAGCTGGGTGGTGTGAGAATGTTGACTGGTGTTTGGCGGGACAGGATGCTGAGTAGGAAAGCCAGGCAGAGGATGGTGGCTGTCAGATGATGGTGGAGAGTCTGAGGAGAGGACTTGCTTGACATGGCAGAGGGTTAGTGCGGCAAAAGCTGGTTGGTGTGAGATTGTGACTGGTGTTTGTCGGACAGGATGCTGAGTAGGAAAGCAGGCAGAGATGGTGGCTGTCAGATGGATGTGGAGAGCTGGGGAGGACTTGCTTGACATGGCAGAGGGTTCGTATGGGCAAAGCTGGGTGTGTGAGACGTGTGACTGTGTCTTTCGGGACAGGATGCAGAGTATGAAGCCAGGCAGAAGATGGTGGCTGTCCAAATGGATGTGGAGAGCTGGGGAGGGACTTGCTTGACATGGCGGAGGGGTTCTATGGGCAAAAGCTGGGTGATGTGACGTGTGACTGGTGTCTTGTAGGGACAGGATGCTGAGTTAGAAAGCAGGCAGGTGGTGGGCTTGTCCAGATGGATGTGGAGAGCTGAGGAGACTGTTGACATGGCAATGGTTGTGTGGGCAAAAGCTGGGTGGTGTGAGAACTGTGACTGGTGTTTGTGGACAGAGATGCGAGTAGAAAGCCAGGCAGAGATGGTGCTGTCCAGTGGTGATGGAGAGCTGGAGGAGGATTGCTTGACTGACAGGAGGGTTGTGTGGGCAAAAGCTGGGTGGTGTGAGACGTGTGGACTGTGTTTTGTCGGTGACAGGATGCTGAGTAGGAAAAGCCATGCAGAGAGTGGTGCTGTCCAGATTGAATGTGAGAGTGAGGAGGGACTTGCTTGACATGACAGAAGGCGTTGTGTGGGCAAAGCTGGGGTGTGAGACGTGTGAGGCTGGTGTCTGTCGGAAAGGATGCTGAATAGGAAAGCAGGCAGAGATGGTGGGCTGTCAGATGGTCTCTGGAGAGCTGAGGAGGGACTTGGCTTGACATGACAGAGGGTTGTGTGGCAAAAGCTGGGTGGTGTGAGACGTGTGACTGGTGCTTTTGTCGAGACAGGATGCTGAATAGGAAATGCCAGGCAGAATGGTGTTAGCTGTCCAGATGGATGTGGAGAGCTGAGAGGACTTGTTTGACAGTGACAGAGGGTTTTGTGGGCAAAAGCTGAGTGGTGTGAGAGTTGAATGTGCTTGTGAGACAAGATGCTAGAATAGGAAGAGGCAGTAGATGGTGGTGATGGTGATGGGAGACGCTGTTGAAGGGACTTGCCATTACATGTAACAGATGGGTTTGGTATGGGCCAAAGCTGGGTGTGTGGTGAGTGTGACTGGTGTTTGTCGGAAGCAGCGTGATTTCGAAGATTAGGGAAAAGGGCGTAGCAGAGAATGGCTGGGCTTGTCCAGGAATGGATTGTGTAGCAGCTGAGGAGGGACTTGCTTGGGACATGGAACGGGACGGTTTGTGTGGGCAAAAGCTGGGTTGGTGTCGAGGAGTAGTGACTGGTGTTGTCTGAGACAGGGATGCTAGATTAGCAAAGCCAGGCAGAGATTGGTGGCTGTAGAGATGGATGTGGAGTCCTCTAGCTGAGGAGGGATCGGTGCTGACAATACAAGGGTTGTTGTGGGCGAAGAAGTCCTGGGATGGCTGTGAAGACGTGTGACTGGTGTTCTGTCGGGACAGGAGTCTGCTGAGGTGAAAGGAAAGCAGGGCGAGAGATGGCGAGCTGTCTCAGCTAATGGAGTGTGGAAAGCTGAGGAGGGACTGTGTGCTTGAATGATAGATTAGGGGTTTGTGGGAAAAACGTTGTCATGTGATGGCATGTTCACATACAATTCTTGCTATTCTAGTAAGATTGTTCCGCGTGCTCCATGGGTTCCGCTGCTTTGGCTCGGTGGTGGTAACGAGCTGGACAAGATCATCGTCATAGTCTGGACCGGTCGAATCATTGCAATGGTATATGTTGTCAATGTAAAGGGGAGAAATCTCCCTTATCAATTGTCGGGATGTTCCTTGTATATCATGTTTTTTGAATCATCTGTTTATGACATTATGGTGTCAATATATTTCTGCTTTTGTGTTTCCTAATTATGTTCCAGAAATTCTATGGTAAACCACGTGATTGGCTTCCCGAAATCGTTCTCTTCACTTTAGCAAGAGGGAATAGAGTTGCCGCTGATTAATTAATGGATCGAAACACTGGGATTTCGCAGCCACTCTTGAGGAAGGGTGCTGTGCTTGCGCTTGTGAGGTGAGCAACTAGTTCGGGTTGTGAAAGTTAAAATGATGCGATAGGATGCGGTGATGACAGCTTGGGACCACATGTAAAGGGGGGTGAGTGCGTGTGCCACGTCGAAACTTTTCCTCCGCGTTCCTTGGCCAATAGGTGGATACCTGGTAGAGTTGTTGCCATGGAGTAATCTTGGACTCTAGCACTTGGGTCGAGTTTCTCAGTCATGTCATAAAGCAGAGAGAGGAGCAAGGACGCCTTCATCAGAGCCGAGGAATCGCATACTCTACTTGGAGTCATCCCACGACGGAGTCCCTGTTGGGTTGTTGTGGTTACGGTTTGCCTCCCATCATGCGCCGCTTCAATTTGTGTGCTCACAGAGCACAGCGAGATTCGGTCACACATGGAAGGCCACACAAGATGCGTTCGTACAAGAAGGAAATCTACCAAGAAGAAAAGAATATGGAAAGATTGGAATCAGCCACACGGGGTCCGGACGTAACCTTCAGTGACCGAGCCTGATAGCGGACGAGAAGTGAGACATGGGGGATGGTATGGAGAAGAGTAGGGTCAGTGTGCGAAGGGAAAAGAAGAGTGGGTGCGCACGAGTGGATTGAATTGCGTAGCAAAAGATGTGGTAACAAACCGACAGGTACAATGATGATTGAAGACTGTTAAATACGGACTCAATCAGGATGACTCAGCGGAGCCAACGACCACGTGGAAATTAAGGACGCTTACTGTCTACAATAATATGAAATGAGTTGAAATATAGAAAATGTGGGAAATTACGAAACAAATTTTTTCGGTCCAGGTTATCAAGGGAAATTAACCATTATTGTAGATATTTATTTGAGTGATCAGTTAAAGAAAAATCAACAATTTCTCCGAGGACGTGAGCGGTGACCTACCAGCTAACGCCGCTATCCGTGGTTCGATCACATTAAACACCTCCTCGAGATTGTAGACGGACTTTGCCAGTAAACTCGCTCCCTGGTTCGATCACATTCAAAGCACCTTCGTCTCGAGGCAATTAGACCGTGACTCCCAGGAACTCGCTTTCTGGTTCGATTCCTAATAAACACCTGCCTTAGGGACGTGATACGGACCGCCGTTAACTCGCTCTGGTTCGATCAATATAAACACTCTCGAAGCTGATGGATAAGTGTGACCTACTCCAGTAACCGCTACTCGCGTTCGATCACTTAAACACCGCTCCTGGACGAGCGTGACTGGTTCAGAACCTTCCTATCCTTGGTTCGATTCACAATTAAACCACGCGTCACTCGGAGGATTGTGACCGTAACCTTCCAGTAAGCCGTTCCTGTCGACTTCACATAAACACCTCATGAGGATTCTGACCGCGACCTTCCAGTAACAGCGCTCTTGTGTGTCGATCACATTAAACACCGTCTCCGAGGACTGAAACGGACTTGCCAGGTAACCGCTACCTGGTCATCACATTAAACACCTCTTGCGAGATTTAGACGCAGACCGTTTCCAGTAACCGCATTCCTGGTTCGAATCACATTAAACATCCTAGTCGAGGATGTACGGAACCTTCCCAGTAACGTAACCTGGTGTCGATTAACAGATTAAACATCCTCCTGAGGAGTAGACGGACCTTCCATCTGTCTGGTTCGATCACTATTAACACCCTCCTCATGAAGTTAGACGGTAACACTCCAGTAACCGCCTGTACGATCACATAACACTACATCGGAGGATGTCAAACGTGAGCCTTCAGAAGACCCAGCTCTTGGTCGATCACATTAACACACCTCGACCGATGATACGTGACCACCTTACCAGCAACCGCTTCCTGGTTCGATCAATTAAAGCTACCGTCAACGAAGATGTAACATGATAGCTCCGAGTAAACCCCTTCCTATTCAATCAACATCGACAGCTCCTCGCAGATGTGGCCGAGCCTTGATCCAGTAGCCCCTACCTGGGTTCATCACATCAAACACCTCATTCGAGGATGTGGAAGCGACTTCAGTGAACCCCTAACCTGGTTCAACTTTCACATCAAACAACCTCTGGGGTGGAGTGCAGGGGGAGAGAGGGCAGAGTGGGGTGGGAGAGGAGAGGCCGGTAGTCGGATTGAGAGACGAGAGGGAGTGGGGGATGAGAAGGGAGAGGGTTGGGGGACTGAAGAGGGGAGAGGGGGTGGGGATGAGAGAGGGAGACGGGGTGGGGGATGAGAGATGGGACGAGGGGTGGGGGATGAGAGAGGGAGAGGGGGTGGGGGAATGGAGAATGGGGGTGGGGGATGAGAAGGGAGAGGGGTAGGGGAATGAGAGAGGGAGAGAGGGTGGGGGATGAGAGAGTACGGAGAGGGGGGTGGGTAGCATATGAAGAGAGGGAGAGGGGTGGGGAATGAGAGAGGGAGAGGGGAAGTGGGGGGCATGCAGCGAGGGAGAGGGGTGGGGGATGATCGAGGGGGAGTATGGTGGATGCGGGATGAGAGAGGTGAGAGGGGTGGGGGATCGAGAGAGGGGAAGAGGGGTGGGGGATGAGAGAGAGGGACGAAGGGTTTTTGTGTTCGGGTCATTCAGCAAATAGACATATTGTCTTTGCGAATCTCACCTCAAGCCCTCACCCTTTCACGTCTTTTTTTTTCACCCTGGCCCCTCCCCCACCACCCTTCTTAATCTGATCCTTCCTCATTCCCCCTCCTAATAAAAGCAGTTATTGTCTCGGCACCCTCTGTTATCTCTCTCGCTGTCTCTGTCGTGTGTCTCTCTCTTTCAGACCCTCTTTGCAAAGAAGCCTCCACTCCCCGCAGTGGTGTCGCAACGATTTGGGTGGAGGCATCGTTCGCTCCCCCATTCTCCCTGTCTTTTCATCTCCCCAATCCGTCGCTCGCCCCTTATCTTCACCCATTCGCCAGCTTCCCCCTCTCGTCATAGCCCATCTGTCCTCTTCCCTCCTTGCCCTACGGCATTCCCGCTCTCCGCGTCCTTCAACTCCGGTCCTCCATGCTGCGTTGCCTCGCCCGATGCCTGTCTGTCCTCTATCTCATCTTTCTGTTTTCTGCTTTCTATCTTTCTTTCTTCCGGATTCTCGCTCTTTTCTCTTCTCCTCCGGCTCCAGATCTTTCTTATCCCTTCTTATTTGCTGTTCCTGTTCTCCCCCGTCGTTACGCTTTCTCTAACTTCCCTTTTCATCTCTGTTCTCCTTCCGCGCCCACTTCTCCCCAGCTTCTTGTCCCCCTCCCCCTCCATATCCCAGCCAGGATCCAAGGTGCGGGTTGTATTTGGCTCATCTTATACTCACTGTCGGGCAAGTAGGGGCCGGGCGCCGTAGGGTAGCGTGCCCTGTAGGTGAGCTGCCCAGTAATGTGCAGGTGCAA
>JAXMNL010002037.1:1097-14635 GCA_035128595.1 Eptatretus atami
AATCCACCCCAAACCCACCTCCTTCAAATTCCATGCTTTCCTTCCTGAAAGTACCTGTCGTGTAAGGACTTGAAAGTCCCTGCAATGTCCATCTTGTTTACCCTGTATACCCCACGCCATCCCTCTCCCTTCCACAGATCTCTTCATGTCTCTGTTCCCCACTGTTTTGTCCTTCCCTCTCCCACCGAAGAAAAGATCCAAGGCGGGAAAAAGAGAATGAAAGAGTGAAGGTGAAGCATGAGTCGTGATTTAGTATGTTAGCAGAAGGGGTTGTGCGACACGTAGCGGCCTGTGGAAAGGTGTCGGGGACAAAATAGCCAAAAGAGAGCAGGGGGGGGCGGAAGCTGGAATGAACGGTAGAAGACAGAAAGACCACCGACCAACCGCAGTATGAGTGAAAGCCAAAGCTCAGCCTCATTGCGGGAATGCCATATCCGAAATTGCTGGTCCACATATCTAAGCAATAAAACGATTTAGTTGGAAACAAAAATGTTATCAAAACTTCTCACCTGAAATGACTCATGCGATTATGTCTATCAGAAAAAAAAACCCCACCGAATCCGCCATGAAACCTCGTTTAACCCAATCAAGAGGCCGACATTGGACAGTGAAAAAACTAAAATGACCTAATTTGGAAAGAAACAACAAAGAAACACTTAATGTGTCATGTTTTAACTAATTTGAGACCACCCATTCGTTTAGTGAACTCATAAAATCGTAGCTTATAGGTCATATGTCAAGGTCAAGGTCACGTTAAATGTGACCGAATGTATCAAGAGTTATGCCAAAATGATAGTTATTGAAAAATATATTGTTGTTATTGCCACAATTACCATAAGAGCCCAATCTCAATCTTAGTAAAGTTTTGAGGTGATGGATATCCGATCAGTGATAAAATTCAACGGTCAAGGTCAAATTGGAATCCTAATTGACCCCTGATTTGATCAAAAGAGCAAACACTCAAAATAAAGACATTGGATGTAATCATTTCAAATGCACTCTTCAAAAGATGTCATCTCACCTATATGAAGATGGCAAGAGATCATAACATAGCCAAATTAACCCCAAATAAGTAAGAATCCAAACTGCATTTGTGACCTCCAGCATGACATTATGAAACACCCATGTTAAGTGTCCTAATACAAAGTTTCTAGCCTGATCCTTAAAATATTGGAGATGAAATTTTAAAGCAAATTCATATCGTCATCCATTGTAATAATTAGTGAGAGCTAACATCCGGTCATCGCACACTGATGTCCACATTGGCACATCATCAGTTATTCCCCGCATTGGCCACAACGCATAATCGGAAAGTCTTTACTGGATTTAGTTCAGTATTGACACTGAAACATTGAGCGCAGCAAACCCTGCGACGACACATGCAAAATCCTCCACAGTGAATGTGATATTCTCCTCGCAGAGTAAACAAACTGAGCCTGACTGCACACGCCATTACGGCCTAGCTGAAACAAATAAAATAACTGATTAGATGGAAAACATACCAGGGAGAGGATTACAAATTCAACACAGTCAAATCAAACGCAATCAGCCCTCAACGTTCGCTGGATTTCCAATTGCGTGAGCCCTCAGAAACCAGAAATGTCCTGGAGTTGGCGCAAGGTGGGTGAATTGGGAGTGTGAGTGGATCTGGTGGGTTGCATCAGCATGAGGTAGAATTAGCATTAGAGAGGAGATAACACTGCATGATGGCAATAACTAAGACGCCATTGAGCTAATGTACATTCGTCACATAACGCAAATAACCGTATATATACGGTCTCATACCCAACACTTTGGCCAGAAACCCTATTTGATGGTCCGGTCGAATGAGTTAACTAATGTGAATATAGGTGATGAATGCCACACGAGGATCCCCGGTAAACGCTCATTTGTGAGCTTTGAGATCAAATTTGATTAAATTACAATGAACCTTGACCTAACACATAATCGTGCACCTCTAATGGTCGCCGAAAATTTCACACAAGAATGGGCAGCCTCAAATTAGTTAAAAATGCACCCCTTAAAAGTTCTAATGGTTCGTTTTCCCAAAAATAGGTCATTTAAGTTTTGCACTGTAACAATGCCGGCCATCTTGATTGGAGTCAAAAACGGATGGTTCCCATGGGCGGAATCGGGGGGTTTTTCGATGAGACATCCACCAATGAAGACATTTCAGGTGAAAAAGCTTTGATAAACATTTTGTCCAACCTCCATGGATCATGATCCTCGTTGCGGTGCCTAACAAGGAAGCCGAGAAAGGTGGGAGGCAAGAGCACCAGCCAGAGGGAGACAGACTCATCAGGCTAAACGGAACCAAAGCTTTGTTTAAGTGCAGGAACTCAGGAGGCCGAGGAAGGACTTGCACGATGAGCGATTCCCAGTCGGGCGACTGGCTTTGGAGCGAGGTGAATGTGCTTTTCCCCAGAAAGGTCATGGCAATAGTGAGACGCAGAACTTCAAAGAAAGGACTTTTCTTGCAGAAGGATGTTGAAGAAAGGCGTGTGTGAAGGGAGGCGGGGTGGAGCTGGGAGGGGGAAGGGAGAGGAGTTTCCAAACGGTCTTCGAAAGACAAGTGAGCAGTGGAGATTGTCCGGATTGAAAGAGATTTCCACGGTTGGACCAGTTGTGATTTATCCAGACTGCAAGTACGAAGAAGCGCTGCTGCCGGTCTGAGGATGACCGATGGGACGGCAGAGGTGAGCATCAGCAAAGAGATATGAGATCCAGAGAGTCGGGAGATCATTGAATGAAAACCAGAAAAAGAACAGGGCCCAGCACGCTACCTTGAGGAACCCAGCCCTGGACAGGAAAGGGGGGGGGGGATAAAAGAACTCCATTAGGCCACACGTTGACTGCGACAGAGAGACATCTGCGAGCAGATGGGGATGGTCTGGATACCAACAGGAAGATAAGTTGGACAGGAAGGTGCAGACGTGCAAAGAGCACGTATGTCCAGGATCGGCTCGGATTTCTGTCGGCATTGAGGACTCCAATCCATTGATGGAGAGCAGAAAGCAGCAATATCCAGTAAGTGACCGGTCTGAAACCAAATTGATGATCGAAATCAAGCCTTGGAGAAGAGGAAGGACATGTCTGAAGAGCGAGAAGATTCCATAACCGTGCTGAGATTGGAGAAGGCGATGTCTGTAGTGCAGGATCTGTTTGCACCTTATTATGCAGGGCAGTGAGTTGCAGATTCCAAGCAGATGCAGATGACCTGAGGCAAATGAGAAGTGTGAATAGAACAGAAGAAGAGGGGGAGCAGACAGAAGAGCAGGCTGAGGACCGTGGCTTGAGTGCCGCTGGACGCGGTGTCAGAATCATAAATATGACCGGTATCCCCAGGAATACCGCCTATCCAGAGAACAAAACGTCACACATATGTCATCAAGTCAACATGGTTGGCAGCCATATTGGATTACCCTAAAACCACAAAAATCTTTTCCAAACAGCGAGAACGATCATGGAAACTTACACATAAATGTCCCAAGGCATGTGCTCAAGGTTTGTTCAAGAAAGTGATCACAGGTTTGGCAGCCATATTGAGGTAAGAAAATATGAAAAAAAAAAATGTTCTCTGAACCGCTTAAATCAATCGACGTAACTTCACAATGGTGTTCTGCTGGTATAGGGGAATTTATGATGTACAATGTCAACGATCGACCGGTGCGGCATAAATAAAATTTTTGATGTGGTTTTTATTATTTTTTATATTTTTATTTTTTGTTTTTGTTCATAAGAGGGTTGAGGGTAGAGGAGCGCAGCACTGAAATGTGAATCCTATCCAGGTCCTCCTGTGACTTCATCTTTTCTTTGTCGGGTCCCTCGATACTCCAATGCAGGACGGCGTTCTGTTCTCTTCCATCTGATTTGATGAATTGATTTTTAATTCCCATTCAAATTCAACTGAAATAAAAATATAAACGTCATGTGCAGTTCAGGTGTCCGATCAAAGCGAGTTGCCCTCAAAGCGGGAACGTCTTGGTACCCAGTCCATCAACGCCAGCAGTATCAAAGTGGCAGTTCTAATTAGTCCATTAATTGTGAATCAGCAGTAACACAAAATCCCTACACAAAAATACAGAGCAACACAAAACCCACAACAATACACACACATCAGTCCGTGAGGGTTGCAATCTACTGATTGCCGTTTCTTGTTTCTTGAACTAGAGCCCAGATCACTCGCTATCATTGGGAAATCACCAACAGGAAAAATATCAACAATGATTCTCTTCTTCAAAAAAGAAGCTAACGCCCCCAATAATAATTTGATCTGAAACTGATTGTTCCATAACCTTGACGAAATGCATCATGACCAATATTTGAGTTCTTGTCTTTGCAGAGAAAGAAAATGGAAAATAATTATTTCCCAACTCTACCCAGTCTCAACACAGAGATGTTTCAATCAGCAAAGTCTCTGGAGGATTTGAAAACTGAACAGCGTGTCTCACAACGACACCACACAAGGTATTAAAGTACCCAACGCAGATCCAAAGAAAATGACAACGATACCGCGTGGCACCAGGATTGATTGTGAACAATTTACCTCGACATCAAGAAATCCTCTGGGGGAGAAACACGACAATTCGCCTGTTCCCCACACGCAGTGTACCAAACATCGATCGGCATCAACATCGAAGAATTCACACTGGGAGAAACCCAACCAAGGGAGAACAACCACAAGACGAGCTGCACGGGAAAACAGTTCGAGGCTGTGTGTCAAAGGTTTCGTCATTGTCAACCTGAAACGCACAAAGAGTTCACACTGGGGAGAACCGACGATTCTGGTGCTAAAGTCTCCAGTTCAACTGAATGAACATAAACGAGTTAACACTGGGGAGAAACGCGACAAGTGTTGGTGGCGAATTGTTTCGTCAAGTTACAAACTTGAAATAAACACAAAACGAGTCACACGGGAGAAAACCGTACACGTTTCGTTGTCCATGTTGTTTCGTGATTTATCAACCTTGAAGACCACAAACGAGTTCACACTGGGGATAAACCGACGATCGGTGTAAATTGTTTCGTCATCAAAAAACTTGAATAAACACAAACGAGTTCACACGGGAAGACCGTACGAGTGTCTGTATGTCTAAATTGTTCGTCAAGTTATCAAAACTGAAATAAACACAAACGTTCACACTGGTAAGACCGACGAGTGTCCGTGTTTCTACAATGTTCGTCAAGTTAGCAACCTGAATAAACAAAACGAGTTCACATCGGGAAAACCGACAAATGTTCTGTTTCTCAGGTTTTGTCAATTATCAACCTAATAAGCAGAACAATATCACACTGGGAGAAACCGGAACAATGTTCTTGTCTGAGTGTTCGTCGTTCACACACTTAATAACCAAACGAGTTCACAACTGGGGAAGAAACCGTACAAGTTCTGTATGTCAAAATGTGTCATACAACCTTGAATAAACACAAACAATTCACACGGGAGAACCGACAATGTCTGTGTGTTCAAATGTTTGTCATTATCAACCTGAATAAAACACAAACACACACTGGGAAAACCGACAAAGTGCGTTGTGTCCGTTCGTCATTTATCACCTTGAAATAAGTAGAACAATCACCACTGGGGAAACGGACAAGTGTTCGTGTTCTGAAGTGTTTCGTTCATACTCACCACTGAAAACCCAAACACTCACACAGCACTCCACAACCAAAGCAAAAAGGGTCACGTTCTAAAACCAACAGCTACTCGGCACCAAACAAATCGTAGAATGATGAAGTTAAATCAATTAGTTTTGTTTAGGATTTTATTACGTGTTTTTTGTTTCTTTGTTATCATTTCCGATTTCTTCGTTTTTGCTTTAGCTTTTTTTTTGTTTATTATGAGGTTCTTTTTTTGAACCCCCAAAAAAACCAAACCCAAAATAAAGCTGGAGCTTAAAGGAGAAGGAAATCAATCCCCACTGCAAAGTGTATATTATTCTGGTGAAGGAGAAAGGTGTAAATTACAGACACTACATCGGAAAATGAAACAGAAACAAACACAAGCCCCAATGATTGCAAAAAAAAGGGAAATTATATGAATGTAAATAGCTAGCTAGATATAGTGGTGACAATGGGGAAGACAAAAACAGGAAGATTAAAAAAAAGAGGTTGAAAAACAAGATCACAAGGAAGGCCATTGTAATGACAGGAGAGATGAATTTGTTGGGATGGAGAATGAGTCATTTCAATGCCAAGACCAACGACAACCACACTAACTTAAGAAAATGGCGGATTGAGCATCGGACAAATGGAGGTTTGTGGGGAGAAACCAAAACCTAATCCCTCCTTCAGGATGTACAATACCATTGTCAGAACATCGGACAAAGAAAGACATAACGCGTCTGTTGAGTGATCCACTCTTCACATCGATAAAAAATTTAAATAATCCCACCTCAGAACAGTCTTGAACACAAACAACATCCCGATCCTCGAAAATGAACATATAAGGCTCAGTATGACAAGACAAGACCCATCAAGTTGTGACAATGGCAAACAAAACATTGTGTCGGACATGTAGCTCGCAAAACACGAAAAGGAAAAGTCGCATTGTCGATCGACCTGAGTTTCAGTTCCCATGACTTGGACAAAAATGATACAAGAAATCAGGACAAATGCCAATATCCAGACACTGAAAAATGGTCAGGAACTTGAAACAAAACCAATGATACCTGGTGATAGTCGACGCTACAGGAATGTACGAAAACCCTTCCACTGAGTCCTTTAAAAATCAATCTGGGGGAATGAATATTTAACAAACTAAAACCAGTTGGAGGTGATCCTGGGTTCACCTGACGATCTGAAAAAACCCTCGGAACAGAAACTCTGAGAACAAGAAAACTTCCACAACGTGCTCTGTCAACACATGACCCTTTACCCAAATGGAGGTGGGAAAAACAACAATACACACACCAAACACAACACACCATCACCCCAACATTCATTCTTAATTGTTAAAGTGAAAACATGAACTTGGAATCCGATTTTTGTTTCTTCAACATTGGGATATCTTTCAATCCATAACTGTGGTTTGTTTTCCTTTGTAGGAAGTTTCTTCACATCACCAGCAGGGTTTATTCTGGTACGTCCTATAAATCAGGTTTTCCAGGTGTAACCATCTAAATAGATTGTTTTTTTTTCACGCAATTTTTTCAGCCCGAATCTTTGATTACTTTCCGAGTTCAATGTAACCTGGTACTATTCACATGATTTAAGAGATGTATTTGGATGAATATAAATTAATTATTGTCAATATATATCTAACTACCCCTTTTCCATTGTAAGTGAAGAATTCAGTTTTCAGTACCTTAATTCAACCTTCATCACCAACATATTGTACAGGCCGGGTGTTCGGCCCCGCAACCGACTGCTCTGAAACGGAGCGCAAAGTCGAGTCGGCCTCTCCTGCCTCTACGACTGCTCTCCTCCGAAGCAAAAAGCTACTCCCCCACGGACTCAGAACCGACCAGCCCGAACCACGGGAACTCCCACACAACAAAGAAAAAGATGTTCGTTATCCTTGCACCCCTCCCCCACACCCGGCGTACTCATGCCCGTGATCCACCCCCCGCTCACCACGGGTGGGAGGGAAGTTGTTGACGTCACCGCAGGTCTTCTTCTCTTCGCAGAAGAGGGGGAAGGACGTCTCCATATCGCCCCTAACATTAAAATCGATCCGCAGCGCATGCTATCGATTCGACATTTTAAACAAGGAAAGGTGAGCTATCTAGGAACATCACTATCGACCAGCTGACTAAGGAACCTGTATCGTTGTGCAATGTAATTCCAAATCGTAACACGACCCCCTCCCTTTACAGACTCGTCCCGAGCGTCAATTTTCGTGTGAACCTAGATGTGAAGTTCGCGCCTAGTACGTCTACCTTCGGTCCCCTGATGCGACATTTTCTTTAAACTGTCCCAAAATAAATAACCTAAGCGCTGCGAACAACTAAGCAAACCTCACAGACTCATTTCGCACAACTTAACTAAAAATGCCGGCGCTAAACAAACATGCAGGTGGGGTTCCACGTCGTCAACTTAACTATCTATACATTACACTAACATAGGCCCAGGACTTGTGATCTGAAAAGGAAAAGGCAAAAGCATTAGCAAAATCTTTGGTGCACGGGAATGATGGAAGGTCGCAAAACACAAAAAAATGGACTGGATGCCCACAGGCTGCTGCAGGGCCAGTAACTCACAAAACTGGATTGTCCTGGCGTGCATGGTGAGGGATGGACGCAGGGGCAAAACGCAAACAAGGCTAGCAGCAATGGGGGTCATGCAGAGGCAGGCAAAACGAGGCATGCAAGGCGAAGCCCATGCAGAACAGGCGGCTGCAGCACACAGGCCGACAAGTGAAGTGGCCAGCCTCTGGTGTGGTTCCATCAGGTTGGAGGAGTGCGGGGTGCCGGCCGCTTTGAAGGGGGCCAAGACCAGCCTACTGTCTCCCCCCCATGCTATCGCCTTGCCTGTCTCGTCCATACCACCCTTAATTTCGCCACACAACAAAATTAGCCCCTCTTATTTATTTCCTTTATAATTGGGCTCCCTAAAACCCCCTTATTGTCTTTGTCCGGCTAGCCTAATCATGTCCACCTGCCACTCCCACCCCTACGTTCACTCTCTGAGGGGAAGGGAGGACTAGCGTCGCCTTCTCGAGCCTCAACGAAGCCTCAGACTGGCCCCCTCAAGTCAGCGATCTACCAAGGTGAGTCGCACGGCCGCCTACAACGAGCGCGATAGGGATGGATGGCGAAGGGGTACATCTCCAACTACCCTCATCATTAACCTGAAACTACCACGGGGCTTTCCAACAAACGCCTCACACTTTAAGACTATCGGTCTTAAAAACCATGATTCACGTCGCTCTGTGTTGGTGTCAATTATAAAATTTGGGCCTTGCCCTCAAATTTCATACGGGCACTCGCACAATTCCTGGCTGGGCAGCGGGCTCAAACTGCAGGAAACTCCCCCTCGTGCCGAACACTAATCAGGCAACCCCCAGGCCGCAGGCTGCCTCCGAGCCCTAGCTGCTCCTGATAAAATGTGGGGGTTCCCTCTCGTGGCATGCCGCCCTCCGAGCCGCACGTGGCGTGTTGATCGCCGTGTCGCTTTCCGAGGTCCGCCCCGTGCCCACTACACTGCCCACCGGGCATTCTGGCCGCTAGGGGGTCCCGTTTCCCGACGGGTCGCACTGCCCACTTACTCTATCCGGCCATCTTGGGCCCTTGGCTACTCTGGCCGACTAAGTCCGGTGCCCTTTGGGGTGCCCACTAAAGCAATCTACTTTCCACAGCCACACTCCCAGCCGGTCATGAACTCTGCACCCCTCCAAAGGTTTCGTGCCTTCCTCGACACCAACACCAAAACGTACCCTCCTTTTAGTAATTGAATAACCCACTCGCTAACATCTAACTGCCCGGGTCTCTTGGGTGGGAATCACTCCTCCCCCCAACCAGCTTTCGCACCATGCATACCAACATTCGCTCCACTCACACACTTGGCCCACTGTCCCACACTCATTCCTCACACACTTTCCGATTTGCAACTCCACACCAACACGCCACACTGCCATCTTCTAAACTGAAATCCCCTGAATACTCGTGCTCCCCTCGTCATTCTCTATAACCAATGGCACGTTCCATTTACTATATTCGTAGCCAAACTACGTTCGCACTACACATTTCAGTCTGTCCATGTCTCGCGAAAATCCAAAAACCCCATTTCTAAATCTGCAATTTAAAAAATCCTCGAATAATCCATTCCACGGGCCCATGAGGTCAACTAATGTCCCATGAAGCGGTCTAACTAACTCTAACCACCTCCTAACTAGTACTGTTCGGTCTGTGCCCCCAAACAAGGGGGTCTTCCACCCCTGCCTGGGAATCCGTCACTCCGAAGCGAGGCTTACTTTTCTCCTCTTGTTTTTCATAATCGCGCTCCACAGGCTGCGCAGTTTCACAGCCGCGCTCTTTTTCCGTGACGTCATGGCAGCGTTGCTTGCGCCCCGCGCACTCGCCCTCTTGGACGGTACCATCCGGCAGAATTCCTTCTCCGATTCCAAACAATCACGTGCAGCCATGACGTCCCCTCTGCGCATCTCACAGAGCCCGTGTTTCGAGGGTGCCTCACGGCGAACACATGTGGCTCTGCTCGTCGGAGCTTTACACACACGCTCGCGTGGAGAACCCATGGACGGTCCCAAATTCGAATCCGCCTAGGCTTCTGTCCGTCTGCGGGAGCTAACATCCCACCGCTGGCGGTCCGGACCTGGGTTTCACCTGCGCAGCCGCGCACGGCGCGCTTGTGCGTAGCACAGCACGACCCGGCGCTCGCTTGCTGTGCAACCCGCAAACGGTCTCTCATAAAGCTGCGGCCGCTAGCGCCCTGTCCTTCATCTGTCCCGTCGTCGTCGCCGTTCACGCACACACTGCTGCGTGCCACGACGCTCACACACTCCACCATGGCACTCCACTCGGACATGCGGTTGCGCGTCTCGCAGCTACCGCACTCTCCTCACTACAGCGCTCTTCACACACCGCCGTTCCTTCACCTTGGTTTTCTCTCACACACTTCGAACAACACACGCTGTTTCCTCCGCACACTCGTTCCTTCCACACTCGGTGTTCCTTTAACACGGCGTGCTGGAAGGCCGCATTCGGCACACTCGCACCAGGCACACCATATTACTCACAACGGGCGTCCTTTCAACACAACGCCCCTCACCCCCGCATGCGCGCTCTCAGCACACATTCACCGCCACACTCGTACCACATACGAACCACACACAGCCCGACAACCAACACGGGTATTCGCTCAAACACCAAGGGTCCCGGGGCCTTCCACCCCCAAGCTCGCGGTGCACCCATTCAACAGCCATCGGCCTCTAACTCGCTCGGCCCGACCTGACCCACTGTCGGAGATTCAGGCTTCAGGGGAATATTCCCTCTCCTGCTTCCATAAGGGGCTCACCGGCTGCGTTGCACCGGTCCGACACTTCCCCGAGCTCCCTCATCCGTCCTCTCACTAACTGGTGTGGTGTGTGTGTGTGTGTGTGGTGTGTGTGTGTGTTGTGGTGTGGTGTGGTGTTTCGCTTCACCCAGTCCTTTTCGTTAGTCCGCTCCTCTACTTTTTCTATCTCCCGCGTCCTCTGTATCTCTTTTATATGTCGCGTCTCCAACGTGTGTTGCCATACACGTCTCCTTCACCCATTATTTTCCCTCTGTCACTCTTCTCTGTCACCTGCACGAGTCTCGTCTTACACGTCCCCGTATTACTTTGTCCTCCCACCGGCGGGCCGACACAGTCCACACTCCCCTCAGCTCGCTCGCTCCAGCACGTGCGCCGCCATTATGAGCTCCACTGCGCGTTCGCTCCCGCAACTGCCGTCACTGCCTTTGCCAGCCTGGAATCCGCTCGATGCGCCGCATCTCCCCCGCAGTTTCTTGCATATTCTCATCCATGTTGTTTTATTTCTTCCTTCATTTCCTTTGCGTTTTCTTTGAAATTCGCTTTCATTTCGTTTTTCATTTCGCTTTGCATTCCATCCATTTTGTTCCCCTTTCATTTTCATTTGTTGCATGTTGTTTCCATGTCGCTTATTATCTTGCAAGCACTTTCATCCATTTCGCTTCCCATGCATCCATCTTTGCAGCAAAATTAACAATACCTGCGCATAATGGAGTGTCCTGCACGGTGATTTCGTCCTGACCATAGATTCAACATTTCCAAATCCATCCTAATCCCTCCTGCCCCTGCCGCCTTGGCTGAACATTTTACGTGCTGGAATAAAATTATAACGCTCGTAATTTGGGACACGGGGGGGGGTGTTGCTCCGTATACCCCTGATCCGACTCCGTGAATTTGCTACGAGGCGAGGGCCGAATCGCACTCCTGACAACCAATTGTTACAGGCCGGGTGTCGGCCGCCACCGACCGCTCTGAACGGAACCGCAAGTCGAGTCGGCCGCCGATCGCCCGAATAAGATCGCCGCCCGGATAATCCGCGACGGTCCTTGTACAAGAACCGAAATACGCCAATCGGCAGATCACGTGGGTAGGTCGATTGCCAATCTTCAATTTACCTAAATACCCACGTGATCAACTACCGGGTATTCACCCTCGACGGAACTCGTAGGAACAAACGCCGAGGCGAGCTTGTCCGTGCGCGATTCCGAGCGCGTAATGCGCCGAGAACCGTCGTCCAAATGTCCCCTATTACGGCAAACCAACGGCTTTCTACTCCCAACACACGAATGTTCAGTCAATGAGGAATGGACGCAACGAGCAGGTTTACATTCACACAGGACATTTATTATAATAAAACACGATGCAATTAAATGCAAAAACCGTATGCAATTATACAAGCAACAAAAGCACGACAAAGAACTACAACCGTCTACTTATTATGTACAGTCATCTACACTTAACAGCAGTTCCACTTATTAGACGGGCCACGGACACACGTACGCGACACACACACACACACACAACCACACACACCACACACACAACACACACAAGAAACGGTGGCTGAGCTTAATCAGAGCTCCAGCTCGGAGACAGGTGAGCCTGAACTCAGAGCTTGACTCGAACCTTTCCACCTCGTGTGGTCTTCAACTTGTCCGACCCGGGCTCCAGCGAGAGCGAGCTGGATCCAATCGCCGCATCCTTCCCGAGCTCCCGCGAATCCTCCCGCGCTCTCAACACATGCGGTGAGACGAGGCGCCGATCCTTCTGGTCCGATCGTCGCTTCCCGAGATCCAACTCCAAGAAAGGCCGATGCGTCGCACCAAGCCGGGAAAACAAAATGGAGAAAAAATCTCCACGAACCAAAAGAAGAGGAAGAAGCCTCCACTCGCAGCTCGAGCCGAACAACTGCTTCAAGTTCCTTCCAAAACAAAGCAGCAGCCGAAGCTAACTGAGCCAGCCGAGCAAAAAGCTTCCGAAGCTCTCAGCCAGCAGGACCGATGGCCTGCTGAACGATGCTCTCTCCGAAGCAAAAAGCTTACTCCTCCCACGGACTCAGCACAACGATACTCAGCCCTACCACGGGACTCCCACACAACAAAGAAAAAGAGTCTCTTTATCCTTTGCACCCCCTCCCCGCACTCGGCGTGATCATCGCCCTCGTGATCCTACCCCCGCTAACACGGGTGGAGGAGTTGTTGAGTCACCGCAGGGTTCTTCTTTCCTTCGCAGAAGAGGGGAGGACGTCTCCATTGTTCGTTCCTAACTATTAATCGATCCGCAAGCGCATCTAATCGATTTCTGAACATTTAAACATGAGGTGGCTATCGAGGGAACATGCACTTATCGACTAGCTGACTAAGGGAACCTGTATGTTGTTTGCAATGAATTCCAAATTCGTAACAATATTTACAACCGAATCTTACCAACTGGGTCTATTTGGACCCCAACTCCCACTCCTCCCACCCCCTTGTCTCAGTGCCCCCTCTCGCTGTGCGTTGTTGTTAGCTCTCATACGAGCCTCGACAAGTTAAACAAAAAAGGGGAGAGCAGGAGACAAGAGCGGT
>JAXMNL010002038.1:715-14631 GCA_035128595.1 Eptatretus atami
AGGGAAACCTTATGTTGCCAACTATTGCAGGCAATAACCTGAAATATTATAAAAAGTGACATCTCTGGTTTTCCCCTTGTGGTCTTCATATATATATATACATCCTGGGGTGGCTGGTGTGGCTCAGTGGTTATGGTAGCGGCTTGGGATCCAAGCGTCCTGAGTTCAAGCCCGTTGGCACTGAATTAATACACACCACGGGGTTGACTCAGCGCCTGTCATCCTTCTGCGCGTCAGCAAATTGAGTACCAGCTTGCTGGGATATTTGAGCCATTCGAGGTCAGAAAAATCATCTATGGCAGCGGGTAGATGAGGCACGAATTAGCGACTCTAATATACTTGCAGAACGGTATGAAAAGTGCACTCCGCTTTAGGGGGGAGACCGGTTCAAGCGAACACGCGATCTACAATAGGACTGGCACCACTGCAGATTATTTCTGCCATCGAGAGGCAAATGCCCTGATACGATCGATGAGATGATGATGATGATATATATAATATGTATGTGTATATATATTGTAATTAGGGTGGTTCTAAAAACAGCAAAAAATAATAAAAAATTCAGATGTTCTCTCGACAAGCCTTAATTATTCCACCTATGATTCAATAACGCGCATAAAAAAATTTAAGTTGATCGGAGGTGATTTAGAGGTCGCTCCATATGACGATTTTAGTTTCATGAGTTGGTTAATTAGGTATGGTCAGTACGATTACGGGTACTTCTGGATGTTCGAGGTGGAAATGGAGTGCATTTTTCGAACTCTATGGGGTCGATTTACTCTAAGAAATGACTGCACCGACATTGATTCACTACCATTTTCGAAAATATGACCTAAAAACAAGATTTATCATTCTGGAGTTGAGTAACTAATCCTACTCATTCGATATTTTCTAATCTATAATTAATTTGTTGTCCGTCTAAACATTTTTTAGAGTAAATCGACCCACTAAGTTCGAAAATGCAGTCCTTTTTCACCAAGGAAGTTCAGAAGTGTACGGATTCAAAAAAACTATGGCAAGATCCGGGGGAGGAGTGGATCCAGTCAAATGTTTTTTTTTTTTTTTTTTTTTGAAATTTGTTCTACCCTTATTATCAGTTTTTCCGTCGATATGTTTGTCTGTCTGTCTGTCTGTTCGGTCCAGTGCTCCGTTAATACAATGCGATTTCGATGAACTGGTTGATAGGTTCATACCATGACTTAGTTGTGTGCAAATGAGAACCGTTGCTTATGGACACCACTGTTGCCTAGCAACGGGACTTTGAAATTTTTGAAAAATCATAAAAAATTAATTTTTTCGAAAATCAAAATCGGGCACAGGACTGTGGCAGTACATTCAGCCATATTGTCAAAAATTTACAGCCGGATCCTATGAAAACTGTCGGAGAAAGATAGACTTTCAATGAAGCCTGGTCGAAAACAATAAAAAAACGAAGTTCGTTATATCTCAGAGACTATGAGTCAGATATACATGAAACTGTTATGGTAGGTTCATGGTATGTCCTAGTTAGTGTGTGAGAAAGAACCGTTGCTATGGACCCCTCCGTTCCCTAGCAACAGCCGAAAAACCTCTAAATGTGGGGGTATTTTAACGAAAAAAACAATCTGCAGCATTAACCCTTGAGCTAGAATCATGAATTTTCTTGTGCTTAATTCCTCAGGTCATTCCCCCATCGAATCAGGGCCCATCACGTCAGTTTCTATTGGTAGGCGACTACCCATGTCCGCCTACCGGCTTGTCTGTTGTCCCTCTGTTCGATCCAGTGTCCGTTAAAACAATGGCGATTTCGATGAACTTGGTTGGTAGGTTCATACCATGACCTAGTTGTGTGCAAATGAGAACCGTTGCTATGGACACCACCGTTGCCTAGCAACGGGACTTTGAAATTTTTTGAAAAATCATAAAAATTAATTTTTTCGAAAATCAAAAATCGGCCATGAGCGACTGTGCGCAGTACATTCACCCATATTGTCAAAAATTTCCAGCGATCCTATGAAAACTGTCGGAGAAGATAGACTTTGAATGACCCTGGTCGAAAAACAATAAAAAAACGAAGTTCGTTATATCTCAGAGACTATGAGTCAGATATACATGAAACTGGTATGGTAGGTTCATGTATGTCCTAGTTATGTGTGAGAAAGAACCGTTGCTATGGACCCTCCGTTGCCTAGCAACGGCCGAAAAACCTCAAATGTTGGGGGTATTTTAACGAAAAAAACAATCTGCAGCATTAACCCTTGAAGCTAGAATCATGAATTTTCTTGGGCTTAATCCTCAGGTCATTCCCCATCGAACGGGCCATCGCACTACTAGTCGCCTTACCGGCTTTTCTAATATGATCCAAATAACGCGCATAATTTTTTTTTAGCTTGATCGGAGGTAATTTTAGAGGTCGTCCATATGACGACGTTTTAGTCTCATGACTTGAATAAATTTAGGGTTGCGTCAGTACGATTACGGGTACTTCTGGATGTCTGAGGTGGAAAATGGAGTGCATTTTCCGAACTCTATGGGGTCGATTTACTCTAAGAATGACGCACCGACATTGAATTCACTACCATTTCGAAAATATGACCTAAAACAAGATTTATCATTACTGGAGTGAGTAACTATCCTACTTCAATTTCGATATTTTCTAATCTATAATAATTTGTTGTCCGTCTAAACCATTTCTTGAAGTAATCGACCCACTGATTCGAAAATGCAGTCCATTTTCACCTAGGAAGTTCAGAAGTGTACGGTTCGCATCTCACCATACCCTAATTTAATATAATAATAACTAAATAAATAACTAACATATTTTCGTGAATCATTGAATCCAAAACACTGGATGTTGGGCCGGCTAGAAATAAGTTCAGGCGGGAGTGGAGACAGCAATAGTGGCGGAAATGATAGTGGTATTTTGTAAATAGACGAAATATTCTAATAGTTTTGTAATCCATTGATTGAAAAATTAGGGTTTATGTGAGATGCGAATCCGTACACTTATGAACTTCCTAGGTGAAAATGGACTGCCATTTTCGAACTCAGTGGGGTCGATTTACTCTAAGAAATGTTTAGACGCCAACAAATTAATTATAGATTAGAAAATATCGAAATGAGTAGGATTAGTTACTCAACTCCAGTAATGATAAATCTTGTTTAGGTCATATTTTTCGAAATGGTAGTGAATGCAATGTCGGTGCAGTCATTCTTAGAGTAAGTCGACCCCATAGAGTTCGAAAATGCACTCCATTTCCCTCGGACATCCAGAATACCCGTAATCGTACCTGACCATACCTTATTAACCAACTCATGAAACTAAAAGTCGTCATATGGAGGACCTCTAAATCACCTCCGATCAACTTAAATTTTTTATGCACGTTATTGAATCATAGTGAATAATTTAAGGCTGTGGAGACGTCTGAATTTTTATTATTTTTTTTGCTGTTTTTGACCACCCTAAAGGCCTTCCACACCTTGACGATTTAGCCAGCGTATGCGATTTATGAAAAATTTGTCTAAAACGCTGGTACACGTCGGAATACGTTATGGGTACGTTTTGTTATACGTTAAGAGCACACTGAAAAACACTGCCATACGTCGTAGTACGCTGGCTTTAAACGTTGTACTTTTGGATTTTCCTCAAATTTTTTCATGCTTGAAATTTTACGAGCGTATGCCGGCGTATGACTCACACGTTCCGCTCGCTGGCCATAAGTTGTAGGCACGTTATGCCGATCGTTGACACACGTCGAAACACGTTACTTGTAAGTTTACTCATAAGTCGAAACACGTCGAGGTAATGTTTAGCGTACCCGAAACTTATTTCTAACCTATGAGTAACGTTTTGTAAGCACGCTACATGAACGTTGTTCACACTTTGCAACACGTTACTTGAAAGTACTACTACTACTACTACTACTACCAACATCGACATCACTAAATTCTCTCGAACTACTACTACTACTTACTACTACTACTACTACTAACATCGACATCACTTAATTCTCTCGAACTACTACTACTACTACTACTACCAAACATCGACATCACTAAATTCTCTCGAACTACTACTACTGCTACTACTACTGCTACTACTACTACTACTAATACTACTACTACTAACAGCGACATCACTAAATTCTCTCGAACACTACTACTAATAACATCGACATCACTAAATTGCTCTCGAACTACTACTACTACTACTACTACTAAACATCGACATCACTAAATTATCTCGACTACTACTACTACTACTTACTAACATCGACATCACTAAATTCTCTCGAACACTACACACTACTACTACTAATAACATCGACATCACTAAATTCTCTTGAACTACTACTACTGCTACTACTACTGCTACTGCTACTGACATTGACAATCTACTCAACATGGAGTCTGGAACACTGACGGTTCCTCTTGTGAAGCCCATTTGTATATACAAATTCCCCTAAACGCTGCCAATACGCCATTATACGGTAGCTGTAAGTTAGAAACACATTCAGTAAGTTCTGTGGTCGTCCAGAAATGTCAATCAAATTCGTCTACATACGTCAATGTGCGTTTGGAGATACGTTACACATAGGTTCAAAGCACGCTACACATAGGTTCAAAGCACGCTACTCATAGTTCAAAGCACGTTACTCGTAGGTTAAAAATTACGTTCGGGTATGCTAAACATTACCTCGACGTGTTTCGACTTATGAGTAACTTACAAGTAACGTGTTGGCCGACGTGTGTAAACGATCGCGGAGCGTGCCGAGAACTTATGCCAGCATATGCGGAACTTGTGAGCCATACGTCGAGTAGGTCGTAAAAATTTCAGCATGCTTGAAATTTCACGACGTACTAGACGTACCACGTAAATATGCCAGCATACTTCATTGTTTTTCAGCGTGCTCCTAACGTATACACAACTTACCCATACCGTATTCGACGTGTCCCAGCGTTTTAGACACATTTTCATAGGTCGGCATACGCTGGCTAAACGTCAAGGTGTGACTGCGTGTTGACACTTCCAATTTTCAGGCGGTTATGATTTAAATCGGCGTGCGCAGGTTTTTTAACAGAGAACGCCACGAGTTCGTCGGGCGATACGTGCAGCGCGCTATGACTAAGTTAAACTATCGTTGGCATAGGTTGTGAACGCCGACAACAGGCTAAGCATTCGTTGGTATAATTATCTTTAACACAACGAAACGTTCTGTGCCCGTTACTAATACGTTATGCATACGACCAACAAGTTATGAATACGACCAAACTTAAAAAAAAAAAACCTCAAAACTTCAGCGTACGCCAACGTTTTACGTGCATTTTATACGTTGCCATTCCTGGCTATAACGTCAAGGTGTGACAGGGCCCTAATATATATATGTACGAGCGATACCCGTGCACATGCACGGGATAGCAGTACTACATAGCTGGTAGCAGACGACAGACCGTACACGGGGAATGACAAAAATACGCATTGTGCAAAATGCAAGTGTGGTACTATGGAACGCCAGGACTTCCCAAACATTGTCGGCATGTCTGCTAAGTGCCACAGCAATTTCATAGGGATCGTGTTACTGCGAGCCGAGTTTTTTAGTGTGCAAGCTTGGTATTATAATAGATATTATAGTATATATGTGTATATATATGTATATATATATATTGTATGTATATATATATATATATGTGTATGAGTGTGTTCAAAAAGTATCCAACCTTAATTTTCCGTGCGTAAACAAATGAAGCTAGGGAGGCGTGGTTTGGTGCACGTATGTAGGTGATCCTAATTCGTATGCGTGAATATTTTCCCGCCTGCAGAAGCTGTTAGTCGCCGACAGACCTCCGATGAGTGAGGAAGTGTAAGTGAGCGCCGTCGGATTTTCGTTTTTGACAAATGACGGATCACTGTGGTCTCATCGCCAGTGATCACTGTGTTGAAGAAGTTGGGATCGCTGTTCACAGTCTCCAGCATGTCCTGTGCGATCTCCAAACGGAGTTGCTTCTGCTCGATCGTTAGCAGCTTTGGCACGAACTTCGCTGAGATTCTCCTTAAGCCCAAATCCTCAGTCACAATGGAATGAACGGATCCAATGCTGACGACCGCCTCGTCTGCAAGTTCTCTGATCGATTTGACATCCTGCATCAGCAGGGTCCTCACTTGGTCAATGACGATCTCATTTCGGGATGTTGAGGGCCTACCAGAACGTGCTTCACTTTCCATGATGTGCGACCATCTTTGAAGCGGTTGTACCACTCTTTTATCTGTGTGGTGCCCATTGCTTCATTCCCGAAGGCCTGTTGAATCTTGCGGATGTTTCCACTTGGGAATCGCCAAGCTTTACACAAAATTTGATGCAGTAGCGTTGTTAAAGTTTTTCCGTCATTTTGTCAAAACGAAAATCTGACGGCGCTCACTTACACTTCCTCACTCATTGGCGGTCTGTCGGCGACTGACAGCTTCTGCAGGGGGGAAAATATTCACGCATACAAATTAGGATAGCCTACATACGTGCACCAAACCACGCCTCCCTAGCTTAATTTGTTTACGCACGAAAAATTAAGGTTGGATACTTTTAGAACACACCTCGTATGTATATATATATCTTCTTCCTCTTCTTTTGGCTGCTCCCGTTAGGGTTGCCATAGCGGATCATCCGTTATGATCCGCATACTGATTTGGCATGAGTTTTACACTGGATGCCATATATATATATTATATATATATATAATATATATATATATATAATATATATATATATTAATATATATATATATATATATTAATATATACATGGGGTCCTCGACTTACGACGGAGTTCCGTTCCTACGTCGTGTCATAACGCGATTTTCCGTGTAAGTCGGAACACACCTTTTAGTGTGTTCTGGCCCTCATTCCTCAAACAATATTTCAGCCTTCTCCTGAATCAACATATGGCTCATCGGATATGCCGTTGATGGTGGTCTTCCAGCCAAAGCACTACCATAAAATTCGGACTGTTAGCCGCAACTTTTTCCCTCAACTTCGACCTCTGCGGCTAAAATAACTATGCGGCTTGTTTATGGATTTTTCCGATGTTGCCGTTTTCCCGATGACGCGTTCAGGCCAAATGAAGTTGTTGTTGTCAGTCTCCAGTCTATGTTTAGATTCACATTAGGTTTCAAAACTGGTTTTGACTCTTCGTGAATTCAAAACTCACTATAAAATTCCTTTCCTGCAGAAAGTCAATTAATTTTCCTGACTCATCGCAGAGAGGTTATTCTTCTTACTTGGATCGACGTCGTTATTTATCTATATGGTATTTATATTTACGTTTATTACCTTGCATTGTTAACCGAAACTTGAAAAACGTAGAATGAGCAAGGTAAGCCAAGCTGAGCTAGAAAAAGTTCAATCCACACTCCAAGTGTCTTCCCTGATCGCCGCGGCTGTTTGTGTGTTTCCCTGCTTTCTTCAGTGATGAGTTGCGACCTCAGAATATATTTAGAGATATTGATTTGTAAGAGTACGTACGGTATGAAGAAACAAAAGGTCCACACGAGGAATTCAAAACTCAGAGGGGCGAACTTTCTCGCTGCAAAAAGTCAACAAAGGCTTTCAGAGGTAGGAAATGCCAATGGCATGGATGGTCAGGGTGTTTCTACTGTTCAGAATAGACTCAAAGCAAGATCGATCACTTTTTGTGGCTAATTTTCGGACGTTTTTGCGCTTGGTTTTTTTCTTAATAATTTATGGGAGATGCGTCGTAACCACGAAACGTCGAGACCGTCGTAACCCGTGGATTGCCTGTATATATGTATGTATGTATCTTGTATGTATCTATATATACATATTATGTATGTGTGTATGTATATATATATATATATTATATATTATATATATTATATATATATTATATATATTGTTACGGCTGTGGAAATTCGCAAACCACCATTCAGGTCCGTAGGTGAGATATCTCTAAGTACATATGTGTAGTTAGCCCAAACCCGTTGTCTAAAGGAATTTATGTGATTCATTCGGGCTGCGACGCTTTGAGATAGCCGTTTTTCTGTTCTATCTTATTTTGAACCAGCCACGTCCCAACGCCATCACACAACAACCACCGCAACCACCACGCCAGCCATCGTCACCAACTGCAACCACGCTCCAACCCTCAGACAACAACGCCAACAGCCACGACCTTTACCGTCACAACTCGCTCCCACATCATCGCATCATGCCATTCCCAAACGGCACCATGACCATCAAAGCACCACCTGTGAACACTGAGCGTCGGGCTGTCCTGGGCTCGTTCAGCGATACGCACCGAGCCGCGAGTGCAAATAGCGGCCTTTCCGAGGGAAAATTCGGATCAGGAATGCTACACGCCCACTTCTGATGCGTCCAATTAGCAAGCGCGGGGCGGCTTGGCCCGCCTCCAGGCGCGTCTGTATGGAATCTAAATATGCAAATTCTAGGATCAGGGAGGTTCACGCCCACTTTACCTCCGTCCAATGGGCGAGCGTGGCTCCGCCCCCGAGGTGATCCTGATCCAGAAATTTGCATACTGGGTTCTCCTGCCGGCCTATAAAACGCCGAGCGCACAGCAAAGAGGGGGGGGCAGTCAAGTCTGGTTGGAGAACGGAGTCGAGTCGGGTGGCGAAGGCATCGAGTGGTTTCCGCAGTCGGCTGAGGAGAATTGGGGGAAGAGGCCAAGGAGCTCGGGTCCGAGGCAGGGAAGACGGCGGTCGGCGACGAGGTCGCGGTGGGATCGCTCGTCGTGGACCCAAGCAGCCAGCCATTCTCCTCCCCCAGGGCATCAACAATCCCCCTTTCCCCCCGTGCTGAGAGAGTGCAAAAAGGGGCCCCGTTCCCACCCACTCCAAGCGGTGCCAACGAAAACCGCGAAGGAGCACGAAGTTGGGCACCGCCGCGCAGCGACATTTGCGGCTCGTTCACGAGATGCGGGTAGGACCCCCCCGTCTCGCGGGCCTGGCCGCTCCTTCAGGTCACGCGCACATATTGGCCCACGGGCCCTGTCTGCCCCCTTGTCTTTGAGGGTGCCTTTCTTTGCTTTGAGTAAATGTTGTCGGCGCAGTCTGTAAAGTAGAACTGTACAAGTGTTGCCGAGTGTGCGCGATTCGGTAGTATCTCTGCGTCATTGTTCTTTTGTTGTACTTGATATATGTGCATTCTAATTCTGTTTGGCTGTATATGTGTGCTTTGTGTCTGTGTCTGTGTGTGAAATAAATGTGCATTTATGTTGAATTGTTCCCGTTTCGCTGCGTCCTTTCCTTCGTTTGAATCTCCATCTTGCTTCACGTAAAAGGGTTCGTAGTGGCCTTGATACGCCCGATAATTAATTGGAACCGTCGAGGCCGAGGATAACACCGCTCGGTATTTCCCGATAGCACGGAACGGAACCGCTTAAGCGGCCCGTGTCCGGAGTCGACCTGCGGCGAGTGCGATCGCCCGGTTTACCATCGCCGTGGGTACTTAGGTAGGTCGAGTTTGGCGAACAACCCTATCCCACGCGGGTGGCCGATTGGCACGATCGTGGTGAGGTCGAAAGGCCCACCCGTGACTGGCTCCGGCGATAGTTCCCGGAGGGTCACGACAGAATTGTCCGTCCGGTGGCGAGGCGGCCGCCATTCGAGTCACGTGTGGCCGTTCGCACGCCGGCGGGCGCGAATTCGCAACAATATATATATATATATATATTGTTACGATACGCGGCGTAGTGGTGTGCGCCTGTAATCCGGCTACTCGGAGGCTTGGGTTGGAGGATTGCTTGATGACGGGAGCTCTGCGCTGGGTCACGCTATGAGAGGGTGTAGGGCAGCCCGGAATCATGGTGAAACCCAATCCTTATCCCTGTATGTAAGAGCCGACCAGGGTTGCGTCAGGAAGGGCATCCGGCGTAAAACCTATGCCAAATCAGTATGCGGATCATAACGGATGATCCGCTGTGGCGACCCCTAACGGGAGCAGCCGAAAGACGAACAACAACATATATATAGATATATATTGCTACGGAAATGGCCCTTATTGGACTACTAAATATAGGATTAGCTCAGATCCCCCATTAAATGCATGTAGATAGGTTGTTTGGTAAAAAGGACGTCATATGTGTGTGGGGAGATGTAAAAGGCTGTTTTGTTGTCTGAGCGGTGGTGGTGGAACAAGGGCCCCCTCTTCTTCCTCCCCTCTACGGACGATATGCCCCACCCAGTCGGCTGGGAGGGTGTGGCCAAGGGGAGGAAGTGACGCGAAGGGGAGGGGCTTTTGGTCGGCAGTCGCCGAGAGAGACGTGCTCATGGAACAAAGAGAGAAACGAGAGAAACAGGAGTTCTCAGTTTGGAAAACGGAGTCGCTGAGAGGAAGGCGTCCTCGTGTATCGAAGCGAGCGAACGAAGGCTTCGTAAAGAGAATTGTGTGTGGAAAACAATAGTCGGGTTCTCGAGGCGTGCTCGGAGTCGCTTAGACGCGAGCCAACGAAGGAGGCACAGTGTTGGATCTGCCGGGAGAGGGACGGCAGCCGGCTTTGAGAGGCGGCCTGCACGTCGAAATCGGCGATTGACTCTAAGGAAGGAAAAGGTGATTCGACAGCGAGAGAGAGAGGAACTGAGAGGACAAAGCGGAAGTCGGACTTCGAGGCAGGAAGGCAGGAGAGGAGACGCCGGAGCTTCTGACGGTCCCTGCTCACACCAACGGTGCGACACGTTTGTCGATCCGCCTGCGGAGCTCGGAACCTCGATTTGGGCCTTGTCTGGAGAGCGGGCCAGGCCTGGATTTGTATGCTGGACTGTGAGAGAGATCAGCCGAGGCCCATGGTCGACCCTACATGAGGTCAGAGCGCGCGGAGACCACGTGCGGTGCGAAAGGGGCAAAGGGAGGACGAGCTCCATTTCGCCACGTGGCGCATTCGAGCGGGAGTTCGAATCCGTGGACGTCCGCCTGTTGCGATTCCCTTTTGACACTGTCCTCTTGTCCATGAAACCTCAGCAAGTACTCTGTCTTGTCTTGCATGCATGCTGTTTGGCTGTCTGTCTTTGTCTGCACGTTGTCTAAGGCATATTTCGGTACTTAGCGACCCCCTCAAAAACCTTTAGTCCGTGGTTCCCTATAAGAACGGGTTGAGGATTGTTAATAAAACCATTGTTGTGAATTTTGCTTGTGTTGTGATCCCCGATGTTCCCCAATAAATCTGGTTAATTCGTATGAAGTTGCGCCTATGGATTAATTTGTGTCGCGCTCGAGGACGATCCATTCGATTGGCATATAACACCAAAAATGGTTACAGACTGGCAGAAAACGCTCGGCATCTGACAAAACCAGTCTGTAACCAGGGTTCTATTTCCCCAACTGGCAAGGTGCAAGGATTACGTTGGTATCGCGATTGAAGGCGTGACCCGAGGCCTGTGCTGAGCCGGCCGGCGTTATAAACCCCGGAGTCGTGGTGGTGAGGGTGGCACCTAGTACCGGGTGAGAATCCGCCACCCAGATCCGCAACAATATATATGATATATATATATTATATATAATATATATATATATATATATATATATATGTATATATATTTATATACATATATATATATATATATTTATATATATATATATATATATATATATTGATCTGCTTAATGCTAGATATCCCTTATGTCGGGTTTTCTCGTGTGTGTGTGTGTGTGTGTGTGTGTGTGTGTGTGTGTGTGTGTGTGTGTGTGTGTGTGTCTGCAACGCGAGGCTTCACAGCACGAACCACGCGAACCGATTTCGATGAAACTTTGCCAACAGGTGCCATACGACTGGAATGTGCCATTTGAATTTCGTTGCCTAGCACACACCCGTTGCTGTGCAGCGGCCGAAAAACCGCTACAGTATTTTCAATACTTGTCCTTCAGTTTTGAATGTAGAGAAACGAGAACTTCGGAATTAAACACTTCGAGATATTTAGAAAATTTTACTCGAGCCGATTTTTGATTGAGGTTTTTATTTTCAAATGGTAGTGCTTCAAAAAATCGGGTGTCTATTTAGCGTCATTTTTTATGAGGGCTTAGGAAAGTGGGCGGAGCTAGGGAAGTGGACGTGGTGATGAAAAGTGGGAGTGGCGTAAGAAAGGGGGAGTGGCGTAGGAAAGTGGGCGTGGCTTATGGAAAGTGGCGTGGCTATGGAAAAATATTGTGTGGCTCAGGAGGTGTGGTCAAACAAGAGCATTGAGAGAAGTTTATCGGCGTTTTCCGTCTGTGTGTGTGTGTGTGTGTGTGTGTGTGTGTGTGTGTGTGTGTGTGTGTGTGTGTGTGTGTGTGTGTTGTGTGTCTGCAAGGAGGCTCCACAGCACAAACCGCAACCCATTATTTCAAATGGTAGTCCTTCAAAAATAGGGTGTCTATTTACCGTCATTTTTTATGAGGAGTGCGCAGTTGGCAATACGCAATAGGAAAAATCTTGCCAGGCAGAGGAACAATTGTATGTGAACCAATACGTCTTGGCAATGAATCTTCATCCGGTGGATCGGTCAGAATGAAAAGCATCGTATCCAGCGCTTCGATCCCAGCGAATCCCCCGTCGCCTTACCGGCTGTGTGTGATATATTATGTATATGTATATACATGTATATTATATGTATGTATATAATATGTATACATAATATATATGTTATATATATATAATGTATATATATGTATATGTATATATGTATATATATACATGTATATATATTGATATATATGATACATATATTATATTTCTATGTATTATGTATATAAATATACATGTATAAATATGTATATATATATGTATATATGTATATTACATGTATATATGCATATATATATGATATAATATATGTATTTATATGTTACTGTATATGTATATACATGTATATTACCGCGTGGGCTGGCGCCAAATGGCGTCGTTTCAAGATAATGAAGGTAGCAGGCGACATTGTCATGTTGATATCGGGGGGATGTGGTTAGGAGTGGTGAGGAGATGTCGTATTTGTTTTAGGCGGTGTGGAGAGGGTGGTTTGAGTGGGTGGCGTTTTGGAGGAGTGGTTGGTGGTTGGCGATGGCGGAGAAGATGGTTGTGTGGTTGACGGTGGTGGAGAAGGTGGTTGGTGGTTTGGCAGATGTGGTTGCGTCCAAAAATAACGAAAAGATAAAAGAAAAACAAGGCTTACCGCACAAGATCACAGCCCTGGGTGACACGAATAATTCCCATTAGACAACGGTGGGCGAAATCTAGCTGAACACAGACTTATCGCATAACTGATCTAAGGACCCGAAATGGTGCTCTGGCCGAATTTCCACAGCCGTAACATATATGTATATTGTCTATATAATGCTGATTTATATAATATATATTATAATTATAATATATATTAATATTATATATATAGAGTATCATCTATCTTCTTCTTTCGGCTACGCTTCCCGTTCAGGGGTCGCCACAAGCGGATCAACTCCGTCTTGTTTGTCCGCATAATGATTGCGGCATAGGTTTTTACGCTCGGATTGCCCTTCCTGACGCAACCCTGGTCGCCTCTTACGACACACAGGGATATGGTACACCTACTTCTAACCGGGGCATTACACCGGGGCCAGTACAATACTGGTACTCATTTTTTGCCGACCTCCGAAGGATGCAGGTGAGTCAACCCCCTGGTGTTTCGACTTGTGGTTTATATATATTAATTCAGTGTCCCAACGGGGCTTGAACTCAGGACCTTATTGGGTCCCACAAGTCCATGCCTTCCTAACCACTGCGCCAACACCGGCTATATATATATATATATATACTACATATATATATATATATATATATATTATATATACGTATATTATAATATGAAGACCCACAAGGGGAAACCAGAGATGTCAGGAATAACGTCAATTTTTGAAGAAACTGAAAAACAAAGTTTCAAGACTTTGCTATCTCTCTTCCCTTTTTGGTG
>JAXMNL010002040.1:4113-14623 GCA_035128595.1 Eptatretus atami
CTGTGCTGGATTATGAAAATTATGCTGCACCCGGCCGAGCTGTGCTGGATTATGAATATTATGCTGCACCCGGCCAAACTGTGCTGGATTATGAATATTATGCTGCACTTTGCCGAGCTGTGCTGGATTATGAATATTATGCTGCACTCTTTAGGAACGCTGCTCTTGGACACAATTTGTCTTGTTTTGCAGTCGGAACTGCTGCTAAGCACAATTCCGCCGTTTAAATTTGAAAATCAGTTCCAGATTAAGAGTTTTTGCACGCGTTTATTAACCGTCAGTGCAGCAATTAAATAAAAACGACGCACGGGAAACGTCCGACGCACCTGGAGATTAGGTGTGGTGCATGTCCGAGCCTTGCGGCTCTGAATATGCCATTGAACACAAAAAAGAAAGAAGAAAAACTCCTGGTTCCACATCTAAAAAGGATTATTACACAATAGCTCGAGTCTAATAACGGAGTACCCAGCTCAACATAAGCTGCAAGACGAGCGTATCACACCACTTGTCACCGACGAAAGGAACGCGCTTCACCGTCATGCTCGCCTGTTCAAGGACGGGCGACATTTCGCTGCTGGTTCTAATGGAATGAGTGGGAGAGAAAGACCTACACCAAGATGTGAGGAGAGAGGATGGACAAAGGTCGATCATTCCATGAGCTGCGGCTGGATCTGCCGTGTTTGGTTCATCGTGCATTAATTCGAATCACACTGCATCACGTGTGCTCTGGCGGATCAGGGCCGAATTTAGAATGTGAGTGGCCTGGGCAGCCTTTTCAGTAGTGACGGCCCACCCTACCTTAGAATTCCACGAAAAAGGTGACAAAGACATCATATTTACAGTCATTCCATAAAGTATTTTTTCAAGAACAAAGAATCTGAACTTCTTATATAATAGAGATGAGATTAAGATGAATATCTATATCTGTTATACGATGAATACTTATATCTGTCCACTAACTTACCAAGACTATTCAGCGCACTCACAATACATATTTTTCCTAAAACAATTTTTTTCATGAAATATGTGGAGGCCCCCTAGGTTGTTATTTGTCAGGGGGCCCTTTTTGTTCAAAACGGCCCTTTTTCAGGGCCACAAATCCACAAGAATTATGTATGATATCGGATGAATCCTTTTCTTCCTTTTTATAGAAACAAAAAAAAAAATCCTCTTTATAATATTAAAAAATAATAAATAAAATAAACTTCTTGGGTGTCCTCTCCTCTCTCTCAACTTCTTGAACTGAGAATAAGACTGTTCGACAAAAATTAAGCGACGCGGGAGTCGATGTGCTGATACCTCCGTCACTTTCATCCGGCCAAAGTTAATGCTACAAACGAACTTCGATCTTGTTTCAGAAAATAAAAATGATCAACAGTTTCATTTCTTTTAGAGTTGAAAACATGGAGCGGTCGCAGATGGACAAGAGACTTCACAAGTGGCGTCATGAGCACCCAGAGTGCACAGGGGAAGTTAATAACCTCCTCCTGAGGTCATGAGCTGTGTTTTATCTGTGCTGGAGAAAAGTTAGGTCGAGTGTTGGTCTCATACTCGATTGTCAATAAACATGTACCTTTCAAGGTACATATCATGTGACAGCTCCTCCATGAGCCTGGAGATCCTGTCGAAAAAGTAAAAAAAAAACTGGGGCCATTGATTATATATCCCCATTCAGTTACTTGTTGCAGCCTTTGACACTGCCAGTCACACATTTCTTGGTTCAAACAGTCTTGTTGACCCTCCATGATCTGGTTGATAACAACATGAGCATTTCTTCTTCCGTATCTGTTGGCGCAGAACTCGATGAGGACCTTCAGCTGATTTGAGTGAAACGTAAATTTCCTGCTTCTTGCATGACATGTTCCCATGATACTGTTCCAATCAACATCCTCTGTTGTTTTGAATATTCTCAGATCCCCAAGGTCGATTGTACTTACCTTTGTAAGTTTTAAGCAAACCACCTCGATGCTCCTCAATGAGGACATCATCCCTTTAATGGTTGTGCACTGTGGGCTCTCTTCCACATTGATGGAAATACATTATACTTTCTAAGGAGTGTTGGAAAATCACAATGATGCTTTCTCATTTTTGCAGGGTCCTCCGAACGAACCGCACCCTTCGTGTTCTTTCCTTGGCGACAATAAAATCGGGTCCGTGGAGCTCAGCAGCTGGCAAAGGTAGAGTGCACATTATTTCGCAGAAAAAATACAACTGGAAGTCACTGGGAAGATCCATAAATTCAAAACTGAACTTCCACCAATTTCACAGCTGCACAGAAGGGAAGGTTCAAGTCCGACGTTCCAACCACCGAACGGTCTCATCTTCTGGGACTGCAACAGTGTTCTCCCGAGCAGAATGGGGGCATCTGTTGACTCGCAATAGCCAATGGGTGAGACTGAACGTCGTTTCATCTTCACCTTGCATGTGAGACCGGACGTGGACAGGTGTCATGTGCAAGGTAGAGTGCTCAAACAGATTAATTATCATCAGCAATCCAGAGCACACAAAACAGTAAAATTTGAAATGGAGTTTTGAACTTTGAACTGAGAGTAAGTTAAGTTGCTTCACTAATGTTCTCTGTGATTGGCCGCGCCCAAGCATGTCATTGTGTTTTCACGTTTTGTCCCTTTTGAGGGGTTTTGGTGTTTTGGATTTCAGCGTGTGTGTTGAGAGAGGTTTGAGTGTGCATGAGAATGTGGGTTTGTGGGACTTGTGTAAGAGTCTTCAAGTAAACGGGCATTAGCTTATTGAACGGAATGTAGCAGCATGATATGAGAGGACATAACATACAATACATCAAAGGTCAACGCTGGTCAGAACAACATTTTTTAGGTTGATACAACATAATCGAGCACAGCTCGGCCTATGCCAGCAATAGTATCATAATCCAGACAGCTCGGCCTGTGCAGGCATATATTGCATAATCCAGCAACAGCTGCCGGGTGCAGCATATATTACATAATCCAGCACAGCTCGGCCTAGACAGCATATATTTTGCATAATCCAGCACAGCTGGCCGTGCAGCATAATCGTATGCATAATCCAGCACAGCTCGGCCTAGTACAGCATATATCGTAATCCAGCACAGCTCGGCCTAGTCAGCATATATGTGCATAATCCAGCACAGCTCGGCCTAGTGCAGCATTATTCATATCTCAGCAACAGTTTGGCCGGTGCAGATAATAGTGTTCATCATTCCCAGCACAGCTCGGCCTAGTAACAGCATCGTGTACATAATCCAGCCAGCAGCTAATCGGCCGTGCAGCATAAATATTGCATAAATCCAGCACAGCTCGGCCTAGTATAAGCATCATTATCGTATCATAATCCAGCACAGCTCGGCCGAGTACAGGCATAGTATGCATAATCCAGCACAGCACGGCCTAGTACAGCATCTATGCATAATCCAGCACAGCTCGGCCTAGTACAGCATAAATATCCATATCCAGCACAGCTCGGCCAAGTGTCAGCATAATATGCATAATCCAGCACAGTTCGGCCAAGTACAATAATATTACATAATCCAGCACAGTCGGCCTAGTACAGCATGTAATATCAGCGCTCGTACACCTAGTGCATAACAGCAACTGACAGCAAGTAGCATACAGGCACACGAAGTAGCAGCATCGTATGCATAATCAGCACAGCACGGCCTAGTGAGCAATAATCATCATAATCCAGCACAGCCGCCTAGTGACAGCGATACTATCCATAATCAGCACAGCTTGGCTCGTGCAGCATTCTGTCAAATCCAGCACAGCTTGCCGGCTGTGGCAGCATATATTGTGCATAATCCAGCCCAGCTCGGCTCGTGCAGCATATCGTTCATACAAAAATCCAGCACAGCTGGCCATAGTGCCAGGCATTACTTCAATAATCCAGCACAGCACGGCCATAGTTACAGCAAATACTGTGCATAATCCATCAAATCGCAGTCAGGCATCGTATGTATCCAGCAGAGTTGGGCGTAATGCATGTTGCATAATCCAGCACAGCTCGGCCTAAGTGCAGCATATCGTGTCATAATCAGCACAGATCGGGCCAAGTGCAAGCAATATGTTGCATAATCCAGCAAGCTCGGCCTAGTACAGCATCTGTTAATAATCAGCACAGCTCGCCAGTGCAGCATAACTTGCATAATCCAGCCAGACGGCACAGTGCAGCATATTTGCGATAATCCAGCACCCATCGCCCTAGTAGCACGTGCATATCTAGCCAGTTCGCATACAGATCTCTGCATAGCCAGCACGCTTCGGCCATAGTGCAGCATCTGCATAATTCATTCAATCACGCTACTGCACAGTGTTGATAATCGGGCACAGAGTGCTAGGCATGAATATTCATAATCCAGCACAGCACGGCCCTATGTTGCAGCATTCTTCAATAATCTAGCTCACCGCTCGGCCAAGTACAGCATCTTGCATAACCACCCAGCTGAGCACGGCTAGTGCAGCATAATGTGCATAATCCAGCACAGCTAGGCGCAGTGCAGCATCCGTCATATATTCAAGCTACAGTTCGCATAGTGCAGCAAATCGTGTCAATAATCCAGCACAGCTAGGCCATAGTGCAGCAATATATTCATAATCCCAGCAGCAGCACGGCCCTTCAGCATCTGTGTGCAATCTAGCATAGTAGTAAATCGTTGCATAAATCCAGCATAACAGCTCGGCCTAGTGCCAGCATAAATCATAATATCCAGACAGCTCAGCCTGAAGTACAGCTAATAAATAACAACACTCAAATACCACAAGTGGCTGCATAATATTCATCCAGCACAGCTTCAGGCCTAGGTACAGCATAACGTATTCATCAATGCCAGCACCAGATTCGCACGGAACAGCATGTATTCATAATCCAGCAACAGCTCGGGCCAGGTACACATACGTGTGCATAATCACAGCACAGATCGGCCATGAGATGCATCAAAATCGCAGTCACACGCTCGGCTAGTACAGGCACGTATATTCATAATCCAGCACGAGCTACGGCCCTATGCTACAAGCATAAGTATCATAATCCAGCACAGCTGGCAAGTGCAGCATAAGTATTGGCATAATCCAGCACAGCTGGAGGCCTAGTCAAGCATCTATGCATAAACAGCACAGCTTGGGCAGTGGCAGCAATGTGCATAATCACAGCACAGCTTTGGCCGGTTGACAGCATAGTATCATAATTCCAGCACAGCTTTGGCCGGTGAGCAGCATAAGTGTCATAATCCACCAGCTTTGGCAAGTGCAAGCATAGTATTCCAATAAGTCAGCACAAGCTAGGCCAGTGACAGCATAAAGTTCATAATCCCAGACACAGCTTACGGCCCTAGTCAAGCATGTGTCATAATCCAGCACAGCTCTTGCCATAGTCAGCATAATATAGCATAATCAGCACAGCTCGCCTAGTACCAGCATCGAAATCACAGATGGCTAGTACCATGTATCAATCCGCAGCAGCTGGCGCCGAGTACAGAACGTGCATAATCACAACGGCCTGTACACATCTGGATTCCAGCACAGTGGCCTAGTACAGCATAATATTGCATAAATCCAGCACAGCTTTGGCCTAGTACAAGCAGAATAGTATCATAATCCAGCACAAGTGCGGCCAAGTGCAGCATGTATTGCATAACCAGCATCAAGCTGGGCCTAGTACAGCATGTGGTGCATAATCCAGCACACGTGGCCAATAGTGACAGCAGAGATGCATAATCAGACCTACAGCAATGGCCTAGTAAGCATAATATCATAATCCAAGCACAGTGGCGTCAGATCGGTGCATATGCATGCACAGTTGCCGATAGCATATGCAAATCCAGCACAGCTCGCGCTATAAGCAATGCAAACAGCATCAAGTTCTAGAAGATAGTATCGCATAGCACAGCCGGCCGGTGAGAACAACATCTTGGCATAAATCCAGCAGCAGCTTGCCGGTCAGCTACATGATCGGTGCATAATCCAGGCACAGCACGGCCTAGTACATGCATAAGTATCCATAATCCAGCACAAGCTCGTGCGCGATAAAACATCTTTGCAATATCCAGCACAGTTGGGCCGGTGTGACCAGCAAATAGTATCATAACCAGCACACTCGGCCTGTAGCAGCATAATGTTCATAATCCAGCACAAGCTTGGCCTAGTAAGCAGTTGCCCCCAATTTAAATGCCGCCAGTTGCAGAATAGTTGATAATCACACAAGTGGCTAGTACAGCATATATGCATAATCCAGCCAGCTACGGCATGGTCAGCATAAGTATCATAATCCAGGCACAGTCGGGCCGAGTCAGCATACGATTCATAATCCAGCACAAGAGTTGGCCAGTGACAAGCATAACTATCCGCATAATCCCGACAGTCGGCCTAGTACAGCATAATATGTTCATAATCCAGCACAGCTCGGCCTAGTCAGACATAATATCATCAATTCCAGCCCAGCTCGGCCAAGTCAGCATAATATGTCATAATCAGCACAGCATCGGCCATGTCAGCAATATATTCTAATCCAGCACAGCTCGGCCTATGTACAGCATAATATTTCATAATCCAGCACAGCTCGGCCATAGTCAAGCATATATCATAATCCAGCACAGACTCGGTTAACCAGTCAGCTATATGTCATAATCCAGCACAGCGTCGCCTAGTACAGCATTATATGTCATAATCCAGCACAGACTCTGCAAGTCAGATAATATCCATAATCCAGCACAGTCGGCCAAGTCAGCATATATCATAATCAGCACAAGCTCGGCCTAGTCAGCATATATCATATCCAGCACAGCTGGCCAGAGTAGCATATGATTCATAATCCAGCAACAGTTGGCCGTCAGTATCTTCATATCCACACAGCTGCGGTGAGCATATATGCATAATCCACACAGTTGGCCATAGTCAGCATATAATTCATAATCCAGCACAGCTGGCAAGTCAGCATATATCCATAATCCAGCAGCAGTCGGCCTAAGTACAGCAATATGTACATTATCCAGCACAGTGGGCCTAGTCAGCATATTTGCATAATCCAGCACAGCTCGCTAGTACAGCATAATATCCTTATAATCCAGCACAGCTCGGCAAGTACACGCATAATATTGCATAATCCAGCACAGCTCGGCCAAGTCAGCATATACTGTCATAATCCAGCACAGCTTCGCCTAGTACAGCATAATATCATAATCCAGCACAGTGGCCAGTGCAGCATATATGCATAATCCAGCACAGCTCGGCCTGTCAGCATAATATTCATAATCCAGCACAGCTCTGGCCAAGTACAGCATACGATTGCATAATCCAGCACAGCTCGGCCTAGTACAGCATAATATTCATATCCAGCACAAGCTCGGCCTAGTGCACGCATAATATGCAATAATCCAGCACAGCTCGTTGCCTAGTCATGCATAGTTCATAATCTAGCAACAGTGGCCGTCTAGCCTAAAGTAGATGTACATATCCAGCACGCTTCGGCTAGTACAGCATATGTGTGCATAATCCAGCAACAGTTGGCCGGTAGTACAGCATCGAATATCATAATCCAGCACAGGCTTGGCCGTGTGCAGCATAACTATGCAATAATCCAGCACATTTCGGCCGGCGCATAATCGTGTCATATCCAGCACAGTGGCCCATAGTATAAGCATAAACGTTGCATGCAATCGCAGCAACAGCTTTGGCCTAGTACAGCATATTTGCATAATCCTAGCACAGTTGGCCTAACAGCATAATATGCATAATCAGCACAGCATAACGGCGCACACAGTGTCATCGCACAATTCGATAATCTCATAATCCAGCACAGCTTGGCCGAAGTACATGCATCTGTCATAAGTCCAGCACAGCCAGGGCTCTAAGTCATGCTAATAGGTTGCATAATCCAGGCACAATGCTCGCCAGAGTGATCAGCATATCGTTGCATAATCCAGCACAGCGTTGGGCCATAGTACAGCATATATTGCCATAATCCAGCATAGCTCGGCCAGTGACAGCATACTAGGTGCATAATCCAGCAACAGATCTGGCCGAGTGACAGCATATATCATAATCCAGCACAGATCGGCCATAGTGCAGCAATAGTGTCATAATCCAGCACAGTTGGCCTAGTACAGCAAAGTTGTCATAAATCCAGCACAGCTCGGCCTAGTGCGCAGTATCGTTGCATAATCCAGCACAGTTGGCCATAGTGAACAGCATTAATATGCATAATCCAGCACAGCTCGCTAGTGCAGCATAAGATGCATCATCCCAGCACAGCTTGGCCGTGCAGGCATAACGTGTGCATAATCCATGCACAGCTTTGCCGTAGTCAGCATATATTGCATAATAGCCACAAGCTCGGCCAGACAGCTCGTCAATCCGCGACTTCAAGTAACTAGTATGCGATAACCAGCACAGCTTGAACGCACGTGTGCATTAACTATGCATTGTAGTACACTGTATGCCATAATCCAGCACAGCCGGCCTAGTACAGGCATATGGTTCATAATCCAGCACTAGCTTGCCGGGTGCAGCAAAGTATTCATGAATCGCTCGGATGCAGATAATATTCCATAGCACAGTGTGCCAGTGCAGCATAATATTCATAATCCAGCAAGATCGGCCAAGTGCAGCATCGTGTGCATAATCCAGCACAGTTGGCCTATGTACAGCAATAGTATTGCATATCCAGCACAGCTCGGCCAGTGACAGCATAATGTTCATAATCCAGGCACAGCTTCGGACCAAGTGCAGCTTAGTATGCTAATCCAAGCACAGTGGCCTAGTAGCAGCATAAATGTTTGCATAATCCAGCACAAGCCGCCTAAGTAGCTCGAAGATCACATAGCCTAAGTAAGTAGTAGCCATAATCCATGCACAGTCGGCCATAGTGGCAGCATAAGTATGCATAATCCAGCACAGCTCGGCCTAGGTACAGCATTATGCATGAATCCAGCACCAGTTTGGCCCTAGTGACAGCAAATATGTGCATAATCCATGCACAATGTCTGCCATAGTCAAGCATCTATTCATAATCCAGTCAGCAGCTCGGCCTAGTGCAGCATACGTTCATAATCCAGCAACAGTTTGGCGTGTACAGCATACTGTGCATAATCCAGCACAGCTTCGCAGCATAATATACCAGCTGGCCATAGTCAAACATAATATTGCCATAACACAGCACAGCTTGGCCGGTAGACAGCCATAATATTGCATAATCCACAGCGGTGATGCATATTCATGACCAACACGCTTGCCAAGTCAAGCATAAACATGTCGATAATCCAGCACAGCATTGGCGGTGACAGCATATGTTGCATAATCCAGCACAGCTCGGCTAGTACAGCATTTCGTTGCATAATCCAGCAACAGCTTTGCCTAGTCAGCAATATAGTTCATAATCCAGCACAGTCTGCCTAGTACAGCATAGTATTGCATTACAATTTGCCTAGCTACAGCATCGGTCAACAAAGTTCGCAGTCACAGTGACTGCATAATCACAGGCACAGCTCTGGCCTAGACTGCAGTTATAGTATGCATAATCCACCAGCAATTGGCCAAGTGCAGCATAAATGTCATAATCAAGCACAGCTGTGGCCTAGTGCAGCATATCTGTGCAAATCAGACGTTGCCGCAGATATTCAACAGCAGCTTTGGCCGAGTCAGCATATGTGCATAATCCAGCACAGTTTCGGCCGAAGTGACAGCATAGTATTGCATAATCAGCACTAAGCTTCCTGGCCATAGTGCAGCCATATATTGCATAAATCCAGCAAAGCTCGGCCTGAAGTACATAATCTGTGATAATCCACAGCACAGCTGGCCCTAGTACAGCATAGATATTGCATAATCCACACAGCTCGGCCTAGTGACAGCTATCTATTCATATCCAGCACAGATGCACAGTACAGCAATATATGCATAATCCAAGCACAGCTCGGCACTAGTACATGCATAACTGTTCATAATCCAGCAACATGTCTGGGCCAAGTGACAGCAAATATTCCATAATCCACACAAGGCCAAGTAGTACAGGCATAAGTGGTCATAAATCCAGCACAGAATTCGTGCAAGTGCAGCATTAGATTGTGCAATATCCAGCACAAGCTCTGGGCCTAGTACAGCATAATAATTACCATAATCCAGCAAAGTGGCCAAGTCAGGCATTACGTGTGCATAATCCAGCTACAGTTGGCCATAGTGCAGCATATTCATAACATCAGCACAGCTCTGGCTAGTCAGCATAAGTTCATCAATCCAGCACAGCTTCGACCGGTGTCAGCATATGTGTGCATAACCAGCACAGCTTTGGCCGTGTGCAGCATAAGTATTAATACAACCAGCAAGCTTGGCCAAAGTACAGCAATATTTGGCATAATCAGCACCAGCTTGGCCGGGTCGTGCACATAGTATCGCATAATCCAGCACAAGCTCGGCCTAGTACAGCATCGTATGTCATAAAATCCAGTCACAGCTTTGGCCTAGAAGCAAGAGCATTCGCAGCGGCTATGCACTAGTATGCATAATCCAGCAACAGCTCGGCCTAGTAA
>JAXMNL010002041.1:2717-13239 GCA_035128595.1 Eptatretus atami
TACCAAAAAGAGAGAGTATCTGTTTCACTTCTACTTTTTACTAGTTACCGGTAAAACGTTTCAGTAGTTTAACAAACTGGTTTTCAAAGTGAAATGTTTTCTCTCTCGCTCATTGGGCGTCGCGGCGTGACGTCACTGACTGTCGTCGGTTGATGGTTTTTGAGAAGAAGAATCCTGGACGGTTAACGGCTGTTGCTGGTTTTGTTTGTGAAGAAGAAGAATCCCGACGGTTAACGGCTGTTGCTGGTTTTGTTGTTGAAGAAGAAGAATCCCGACGGTAATCGCTGTGCTGGTTTTGTTGTTGAAGAAGAAGAATCCCGGACGACGGTTAACGGCTGTTGATGGTTTTGTTGGTGAAGAAAAGAATCTGGACGGTTAACGGCTGTTGCTGGTTTTGTTGTTGAAGAAGAAGAATCCCGGACGTTAACGGCTGTTGATGGTTTATTGTTGAAGAAGAAGAATCCCGGACGGTTAACGGTTGTTGCTGGTTTTGTTTAAACTACGAAAGCACAACATGGTGAGTTTGGTGGATTGTTTGGTTAAGATTACTTGTTTGAATCGTCGCTTCGCCATCTGCATTTACATCCCGATTTTCAGTGCTTGATAAGTTCGTTCTATTTAATACGTACTGGGTTATCCGTTCCCTCGTTCCGGTGTCTCGAGGTGATGGGAATTCGAGTCGGGAGAACGGTTTAGTAATTAATGTTGGTTTGATTAGTAATAATGTTATTTGATTAGTAATAATGTTTGGTTAGATTAGTAATTAATGTTTGGTTTGATTAGTAATATAAACATTTATAAACTATTACAGGGAATGGAAATCTCTTCAGTTCGAACTTTTACTCTGAACAATCTGTGGATGGAGATGTGAGAGTGGTGGTGTGGTGTGTGATGGTGCTTTGTAGATGAAGTGTGGGTAGTGGTGTGTTTGTAGATGAAGTGTGGGTAGTGTGGTGTGTGTGTGGTAGTGTGGTGGTTGTAGATGAAGTGTGGGTAGTTGGGTGTGGTGGTGGTGGTGTGTGAGTGGTGTTTGTAGATAAGTGTGGGTAGTGGTGGTGGTTGTGGGTGGTGGTGGTGTGTGAGTGGTGTTTGTAGATGAAGTGTGGGTAGTAGTGTGTGGGTGGTGGTGGTGTAAGAGTGGTGGTTTGTAGATGAAGGTTGGATTGTGTGTGTGTGGGTGGTGGGTGTGTGAATGGTGGTCTGTAGATGAAGTGTGGATGTGGTGTGTGGGGTGGTGGTGGTGTGAGAGTGTGGTTTGCAGATGAAGTGTGGATTGTGGTGTGTGGTGGTGTGGTGTGTGAGTGGTGGTTTGCAGATGAAATGTGGATTGTGGGTGTGATGGTGGTGGTGTGAGAGTGGTGGTTTGTAGATGAAGTGTGGATTGTGGTGTGTGGGTGGGTGGTGTGTGAGTGGTGGTCTGTAGATGAAGTGTGGATTGTGGTGTGTGTGGGTGGTGTGGTGTGAGAGTGTTGGTTTGCAGATGAAGTGTGGATTGTGTGGTGGTGGTGGTGGTGGGTGGTGTGGTTGCGATGAAATGTGGATTGTGGTGTGTGGATGGTGGTGGTGTGAGAGTGGTGGTTTGTAAGAAGTGTGGATTGTGGTGTGTGGGTTGGTGGTGGTGTGTGAAGTGGTGGTTTGCAGATGAAGTGTGGATTGTGGTGTGTGGGTGGTGGGGTGTGAGAGTGGTGGTTTGTAGATGATTGTGGGTGGTGTGTGGTGTGAGAGTGGTGGTTTGTAGATGATGTTGGTGGTGGTGGTGGTGTGAGAGTGGTGGTTTGTATGTAGATGATGTGTGGGTGGTGGTGGTGGTGTGAGAGTGGTGGTTTGTAGATGATGTGTGGGTGGTGGTGTGTGAGTGCTGATTGTATGTTGGTTGTTGTGTTTAAATGGTGGTGGTGTGTGTCGGTGATGGATGTTGATGGTGATGTGTGGGTGCCGTGCATGGTGGTGTGTGAGTGGTGGCTTCCACACACGGATTCCACATGGAATCTGGTGGTGTGTGGTTGGTTATGCGTATCTGGTGGTGGTTTGTGGGTGGTGGTGTGTAGATGGTGGGTGGTGATTATGTGTGAGTGGTGCTGTGTAGGTGGTGGCTTGTGAGTGGAGGTGTGTAAGTGTTGGGTGTGGGTGGTGATTATGTGTGTGGTGCTGTGTAGGTGGTGGTTTGTGGTTGGAGGTGTGTAGGTGTTGGGTGTGGGTGGTGATTATGTGTGAGTGCTGGTTTGTAGTTGATGTGTGAGTGCTGATGTGAAGGTGTTGGGTGTAGGTGGTGATTATGTGTGAGTGGTGGTGTGTAGTAGGTGGTTGTGTGTGTGTGTGGTGGTGGTTGACCTATGTGGGTAGATAGTTTGTTTTTAACACCGCGCCAATGGTTCAAGTACGAGGTGGAAGGCGACAAAGGATATGAATGTGAAACACCAACAGAAACATCATACAGGGAATATTTCATTGTTGTGGGGAAACTTAGCATAACAATTGTGCATTTTGTGAGGAAAGCACCAAATTTGCCACACTAGTAGCCTAACATATTGTTACGGCTGTGGAAATTCGCATTACACCATAAAGGGTCCTCAGGTGAGATATATCGTAAGTTCATGTGTAGTTAGCCAAACGCTGTTTAGAGGGAATTGAATGTGATCCCATTCGGTGCTGCGATTCTTCAGTTAGCCGTTTTTCTTTGCTGTCCGTTATTTTGGTGCAAGAACAACACCAGAACATCGCCACATACCAACATCTTCAACGAGGTCACGACATTCACTACACGACGCAACAACACCCATTCACACCACCGACGCACCTTACTCAAACTACCTACCACCATCTTCGCCACTCGCCATTCACGACTCGCTAACGAGCTGCGATTCGCTGGGACGGATGAAAGAGAAGCGGAGAGAGCAAGCAACAAGGGTGCGAAGGGCATCTCCCGCCCAAAACTCCGCTGAATGTCTCCGCGGATTTTCCTTGCTTTTTCCCAGAACTTTGGCATGGGGAAGGTGCGATTTGAGCCAGAGTAAAGGTGAAAAAGTGGGGGCCATGATTTGGGGGAAGATTCCCTGGCCCGACAAAACTGACTTTCCTTCGTCCCCGCACGCGCGGGAGGGGGGAAGAAAGGGCACCCATTTATTGGGAAGCTTCCAGAAGGGAGGTGGAGCCAGAAACGGGGCGGGGCGAAGGGCGGAGTCCCACCCTACAAAAGGCGTGGGCGAAAAGGTCGACGATAACGTCGTTCCCTTGTCCCTGTTCCCTTGTCCCTGAAGGGGAATTGTTGAGAGTTGTCCAAAAACTTCGGTTACAAATATAAGCGGTTCTATTCCTTTCGTGACAGAAAGAACGGTACACTGGCGTCATTGGCGTCACCGCTCTTACTTCATGACTCCTCGCATGGCGGTGCGCCTGAAGAGATAAAGAGTATTTAACGTTTTATTTAATTTCAAATTGTTTACAACTACTTAAACGTTGAGGTAAACACCTTTTTGTAATTACTGAACTTCGGTTTTACTTATGATGTCGAACATTCGGAATATGTAAACTAAGGATATCCGGCTTACTGGTGGGATCGGAAAGGTAAAAAAAACGATCTCAGAATCGGATTTACTAACAATGATGGATGTTGTACTGACACAAAGAATTCCAAAGGGATCTCGCGGTATGTCCTCGTCAGCTTGTGTGAACTTGAGGTGCTTATGGGATGTCCTCGCCTTCAGTTGTGTTGGGATCTGGTTTTGGATGTCCTCGTCCAGTTATGTGGGATCTGGGGTTCTGGGATGTCCTCGGCAACTTGTGTGAACTGAGGTTTGGATTCCTGCTGTTATTGTGCGCTTGAGAAGTCCTGGCCGATGTCTCGTCAGTTTGTGTGAATAGGGTCTCGGGATGCTCCTTCCGGGCCAGTTTGTCCTGGTGGGCATTCTGAGCGGTCTTCGGAGATATGTCTCGTCCGTTTTGCTGGCTACTGCGGCCCTGGCTGTTGTGAACTGAGGGCTCTTGGGTGTCCTTCGTCCAGTTTGTGGGACCTGAGGGCTCGGTGAGTTGTCTCGTTCCAGTTTGTTTCTTTGATTCTGAGGGTTCTCGGGATCGCGTCCTCGGCCAATTGGTGATCTTGAGGGTTCTAGGCGATGTCCTCGTCTAGCTTGTGTATGAAATAGGTCTTGGACGGCCTCGTCCATTTGTGTTGATTCTGAGGTCTTGGATTCCTCGTTCCATTATTGGTGATCTGCGAGGTCTTGGGATGTCGCGCTTCGTTTCTGCACTCCTTGTTGCTTAATACTTGAGGTCTTGGGATCGTCGCTCGTCCCGTTGTAGTGAACTTGACGCGGTCCTGAGGATGTCCTCGTCAGTTTAGTGGGAATCTGAGGGTCTCGGGATTGGTCCTCGGCCACTTGTGTGGATCTGAGGGTCTCGGGGATGTTCCCGTCCGCTTGTGTGAACGCTCGGGGTATTGGGACGTCTTCGTCCATTCGTTTGTGTTGATCTTTGGCAGTGGGATTCCTCGTCCTCTTGTGGATCTGAGGTCCTTGGCGATGTTCCTCGTGCCATTTTGTGTGATCTAGGCTCGGGATGTTCCTTCGTCAGCTTGTGTGATCTGAGGTCTTGCGGATGTCCTCGTCCAGTCTACTGTGTTTGACTATGTTCGAGGGTCTTGAGTTCGGAGCTCCCCCGTCGGAGCCCGTTAATCACAAACGAGTGGGTTTCGCCTGCCATCCTTCCAAAGGTCCGGCAAAATGAGTACCAGGGTTCCATTGTGAACAGGGGGCTTGCAATCAGCAGCCACAAGCCACGCTCCACAGAAAATGATGCAACAAGAATCTACATCTCCAAATTAAATACATAAACTCCCCCGAGGCCTTCTTGTTTTTGTACTTGTGTTTCAGTGAAACGTTTCACGTGTATTTAACAAACCGGTTTCTGGAACGTTTTCCTCTCTTGTGATTGGCGTCACGACGTGAAGTTCACTGGACCGTACGTCACTCATGGTTATTGAAGGGGGAAGAAGAAGGAATCCGTAAGTCGTGACGTCACTGACCGTCTCACTCGACCGATTATTGAGAAGAAGAGATCCCGGATGTTATCACGGCCTTGCTGGTTTAGTTGAACCACGAAAATCAAACATGGTGAGTTTGAAGTGATTGTTGTGAAGGTTACTGGTGGTTTGAATCCGGGTATTCACCGTCTACATTACATTACCATTATCGTGGTTGATAATTCAGTACTTTTTCAATCCGTACTGTGTGTCCGTGCCTTCCGTGCCGCGGTGTCTCGTTTGAGCTGATGGGAGTTCGAGCCGTGGAGCGGGTTAGTAATTATGTTGGTTTTGATGTTAGATGTTTGGTCTTGATAGTAATTAATGTTGAGTCGGTTGGTGGTCTTGTAGGTTTGTGGGTGTGTTGTGTTTAGATGTTTGAGTGGTGTGGTGAATGGTGTGTTGTCAGTGTTTTGTCGAGTTGTGTGGTGTCGGTAGTGTTGAGGCTGGTTTGTGTGGTGGTTTGTGCTGTGTGTTTGATGCTGTGTGGTGTCGTGTGCTAATGCTGTGTTGTGGTAGTGTTTGAGTGTGGTGTTGTGTGGTATGTCTTGAGTGATGTGTGTGTGTGTGGTAGTGTTAGTGATGGTGTGTGTGGTGTGTTTGAGTGGTGGTGGTGTGGTGGTGTTTTGATGGTAGTGGTTTGAGGGTGGTGTGTGGGTAGTGTGGTGGCCTGGTATTGTGTGTGTGTCTTTGTGTGGTAGTGTTTGATGGGGTGTGTGTCGTTGTGATGGTGGTTCGAGTTTTGAGTGGTTGTGAATGTGGTGTGTGTAGTGTGTTTGAAGTGGTGGTGGTGTGGTGTGGGTAGTTTTGAGTGGTGGTGTTGGTGGTGGTCGAGTGTGGTGTGCTTTGTGATTGTTGGTAGTGTTTGGTCGTGTGTGTGAGTGTGGTGTGTGGTGGTAGTGTTTGAGTGGTGTGTGTGGTGTGTTAGGTGTGTTTAGTGGTGTGTGTGTGGTGGGTGTGTGTGTGTTGAGTGGTGTGTGTGTGGTGTGGATTGAAGTGGTGGTTTTGTGTGGGTACAGTGTTGAGTTTGGTTGGTTTGTGTGGTTGAAGTTGTGTGTGTGTGTGTGTGTGTGGTTTAGGTGTATTGAGTCGTGGTGTGTGTGTATGTTTGGTGGTGTGTGTGGAATGGTGGTTTGTGTGGTAGTGTTAGTGTTGTGTGAGTGGCTGGTTGGTGATATTGAGTAGTGTGTGCTAGGGCTTGGTGGTGTTGGTGTGTGGTGTTGGTGTTTGAGTGATTGTGTGAGTTGCGTTGTTGCTAGGTTGTGTGAAGGTTGAGTGTGTGAGGATGATTTGTAGGTGATGTGTGAGTGCTGGTTTGTCAGGTGTGGTGTGAAAGGTGAGTGTTGTGAGTGCTGGTTTGTCAGGTGAATGTGTGAGTGGTGTGCGTGTGTAGTGCTTGTGTGTGAACTGTGTGGGTTGCTGAGTTGTGGTGTGTAGGTTGATGTGTGAGTGTCTTGTGTTTGACAGGTGATCGTGTGTAGTTGTGTGGTGTGGGATGTTTGTAGTGCTTGGTAGTTGAGGCGTGTGGTTGTTGGAGGTTGATGTGTGAGCATGGTGTGTGTAGGTGATGGGACGTGGCTGGGTTTTGCGGTATGTGATGGGTGTGTGAGTGTTTGTCGGTGTGGTGAGTGCTGGTGTAAGGGTGATTGTGGTGGTGGTAGTGTAGTGTTGGTGCTGTGGATGTGTGAGGTGCTGGATGTGTGTATGTGTGGTGTGTTGGTGGTGTGTGAGTGCTGGTTGTGTAGGTGATTGGTTCGTGTGAGTGCCATTGTTTGTAGGTGATGTGTGAGTGCTGGTGTGTAGTGATGGTGTGGTGAGGTGATCTGGTGTGTGTGTGTGGTTGAGTTGCTGTGTGTTAGGGTGATGTGTGAGTGGTGTGTGTGAGGTGCTGGTTGTGAAGGTGATGTGTGTGTGTGTAGTGTGTTGTAGGTGGTGTGAAGGTGTGGTTGTGGTGTGTTGGTGTGTAGGTGTTGTGCTGGTTGTTTGGGTTGTGTGGGGTGTTATGTGCGAGTCGTGGTGAGTAGGTGTGTGGTGAAAGTGGTGGTTGGAGTGTAGTGTGTGAGTGCTGGTTTGTAGGGATGTGGTGAGTGTGATGCAGTGGTTGGGTGTGGGTGAGTGCATAGTGGAGTGGTGATCGGTGGTTGTGTGTGTGTGGTTAGTGTGTGAGTGCTGGTGTGACAGGTGATTTGTGTTTGTGAATGTGGTAGTGTGTGAGTTTGTGGTTTGTAGGGATGTGTGAGTGTGCTGTGTGAGTGCTGGTGCCCCCCGAGCTTGGTGTGAAGGTGATGTGTGGTGCTGGTTTAGTAGGCGTGGAGTGTGTGTGGGGTAGTGTTTGCGACGTTCATGGTTTGTGAGTGCTGGTTGTTAGGTTGATTGTGTGATGCTTGGTGTGCGGCTGTTGTGTGTGTGTGGTTAGTGGTGTGAGTGCTGGTTTGGAGAGGTGATGTGTAGCAGTGTGCTGTTGTAGAGCTGGTTGAGTGATGCTTGTGTTGTTTGTAGTGCTGTTTGTGCGGTTGTGTAAGTTGATGTGTGGTTGTTGTGTGGTAGTGTGTTAGTTGCTGGGCTTGTAGTATGTGTTGAGTGCTGTGTGTCGGTGATGTGTGGTGTCGGTAGAATGTGTGAGTGCTGGTGTGGAAGGTGTGTGTGTGTGTGTGGTGTGTTGGTAGGTGTTAGTTGCTTGTAGGTGATGTTGTGAGTGCTGGGGCTGTGTCGGTTGATGTGTGTGTGTGGTAGTTTGAGTGCTTGGTGTGAAGGTGAATGTGTGTGTGTGGTAGTGTGTTAGTTGCTGGTTTAGTAGGGTGATGTTGTGACGTGCTGGTGTGTCGGTGATTGGTGTGTGTGGTTGAAGTGTGTGAGGCTGGATAAAGGTGTTCATGTGTGTGTGGTGTGTGTGTTGTGTGTGGTGGTGTGTGTTAGTGCTGTGTGTCCGCGGTGAGTGGTGTTGGGTAGGTGGAGTGCTGGTTTGGTAGGTGATGTGTGAGGGTTGGTGTGTGAGTCGGTTGTGGAAGGTGATGTTGTGTGTGCTTGTTAGTGTGTGAGTGCTGAAGTGTGAAGGTGATGTGTGTGTTGTGTGTGTCGGTGGTTAGTTGTGTAGTGGTGCCTGTTTGAGTCGCTGTTGAAGGTGATGTGTGGAGTGCTGTTTGTATTGATTGTGCTGTGGTGTGTTGTGAGTAGCTGGTTTGTAGCGTGATGGGTGATGCTGGTGTGAAGGTGGATGTGTGAGTGTGGTTGGTTTGTAGGTGATGTGTGGTGTTGGTGAAGGTATGTTCTGTGAGTGCTGGTGTGTAGTGATGTGTGAGTGTTGTTCTGCTAAGTTGATGTGGTGAGTGGGTACTGTTTGGTGGTGTTGAGTGCGGTTTGAAAGGGGATGTGGAATTGTTGGTGTGGGTTGTTGGTAAATCGCGGTGATGGTGTGTGGATGGTGTGTAGGTGCGATGGATGTTGCTTGTTTGATGTGTGGGTGCCGTGCGTGGTGGTGTGTGGTGGTGGTGTGTAGGTTTTGGGTGTGTCGGTGGTGATCTTGTGTGTGGTGGTGTGTTCGTAGGTGTTGTGCGTGCGATTGATGGTGTGTGCTGTGTGTGGTGGTGGTTGATATTGTGGGTGCATACTTTGTTTAAAACCGCGCAAATGAGCTCATGACGAGCTGGTGAGAAGTGGAGTCAAAGGACATATGAATGTAAAAACACAAAAAACGACACATTGTAAGGGAATATTCATTGTGGTTTTGGGGATTGTGTTAAGCACTACTATTGTTGTCGGAAATGCCCTTAGGTTGTTATTACAGTAGATCTAGCCAGATCCCCCCAATTAAATTGCATGTTTAGCCAGGTTGTTGTGTAAGAATGGGACGTTTTACATGTGTGCGGAGTGTAGGAGGCAGTGTTCACTTGTTCGTACGGTTGGTGTCTGTACCGAGAGGTTCTTCGTTCTTCCTTACCCTCTCCGGCAGATAGTCCCCGCTCCAGCGCTGAGAGGCGTTGTGGCCGAGAGAGCGAGCACCGGAAAGGAGGTCGGAACTGAGAGCGCCGAGGTGGTACGATCGGCTGTACAAGGACGGACTGTGTCGGTCTTTGCCGATCGGCCTTTCGTGAGGACGAGCCGAAAGAAAGGCAGGGAAGGGACTGCCATGAGTCTGTCTGCCTCTTACTGAGGGAGTAACTGACCTGGGGTCGAGTCGCGATCTGCCGAGGGAGTAACTGAGCCTGAGTGTAGAGTGAGGATTCTGCTGTAATAGAAAACACTTAGTGGGAAGGCTGCGATCTGCGCTTCCGAGAGGAACTGGCTGCTGTGTGAGTCGGCGATCGACCTATTGAGGAGGTCGTATCGACAGGTTCACCTGTGTCTAACCAACGGGGCTCTGTCTTACTACCTCACGCTCGACACGTTTGATCGATCCGCCTCGCGACCGACCATACCTCGATTTGGCTTGTTCTGGTGACACACAGGCAGTCCGGACTTGGTGTTACTTGGGACCTGGTAAAAGCCAGCGAGATAACATAAGATCCTTTCGTATTGGCCGTTCGACTCGTGTTGGTCTGGACGTGGGAGGCTGCGTGGCAGCGGTGCCGGAAGAAGGAAAAAAGACGACGCCAGCCTGACTTTGCCACGCTGCGTTGCTCGAGCCGGAGGTTGCGTCGACACCGTTGGACAATCGGCCTTGTGCGACGAGCGCATTCGAGCTTTTTGACACTCTTTCCTTCGTCACCATGAAGCGCTCACCAAGGACTCTGTGTCTTGTCCTGCATGCCGTCCGTGTTTTGTCGCATGTCTGTGCTAAGTGTATCTCGCTCAGGTTCCTTCGCTGAAACCCGTAATTCCATAGCTCCTAAGTGTAAACGGTTATAGCATAATCTATTTAACTTGTCCGTGAATGCTGGGGCTTTGTGTGTGGTTCCCCGACTTCCTTGTCTCTACCCAGATAAATGCTGCTGAGTTATTCGATGATTTCGTTCGACTCCTTGAATTAATATCGTGCGCGCCACAAGAACGATTCTCGTCGATTTTGGAATAAAACCAACCAATGGTTACGACTGTGACGACTCTGCTCGCGGTCTTCTGACAATATCCAGTATTTAACTGGGGTCTATTCCCCCATGCTGGCAAGGCACAGGTGTTATTTCGTATCGTGACTCTTGGAGGCGCGTAACCCGAGAATATGTGGCCGAACCAGCCGCTTTTATAAACCCCCGAACCGGCGGTGCGTTAAGTTTGACCCGAATCTTTCACATTTGGCTGTCAGGAGGATAGGGAGTGATTGAATCTCTCGTTCTCCAGAATCCTTAACCACTGGGTCAAGAGTCGAGGGTTGCCGAATTCTCGCACTGCTTTCGATCACTCTTAACAATCATGATCACGGTGGTGATGTGGGTGTCGTCCCACACGCGAGTGCTCTCCATCCGCGTAGGCCAGGCGTGGGCGCAGGCCATCAGGCAGCAATTGCGTGCTGGGAGCTTCTATTGTGCGCAGCATACGGGATTCAGCGCATGTGACAAACCAGTGACAAAT
>JAXMNL010002042.1:0-13446 GCA_035128595.1 Eptatretus atami
TCTTCCTCTCTAACATCCTCAGCTCGTTTTGTAATTCACTCTCTTTATTTTGGTGTTCTGTAATTAGAGCTTTTTACCATACTTCTTGCTCATCTCCGCATACTCCAACCCTCTCTCTCCTTTAGTTGGTCAATTTCCAATTCATGTTCTTTTTGTTCTCTTCGTTCTTCCCATAATTCCTCTCTCATCTCGCACCTCTTTCCATGTTCCTCCCTCCTTTCGTCCATTCTCTTACCGTATCCTTCGCTAAGTTTCTAGTTGACGCTGCCAGTTCATTTCCCCTGCACTACCGATTTCCAAAGCTGTTCTGACTTTCCAACAATTCTTCCTCCTTTTCTCAGATTTTTCTCTCTCTTTTTATCTCCGTTCCAGGCTTTTCTCTTATCCGATTGCCTGATCTTACCTCTTTCTTCATTGTCTCAATTCCAAATCGTGTTCCCATTTTTCCTTTCAGCTTTGTGTTCCATTCTTCTTCCAAGTTCTCTCTATCCCGGGAGTTACTTTAATATTGCTCCTCTTCTATTCCTTCGTTCAGTTCCTCTTCTCATAGTTTCCAACCTAACGGGTAAACCACTCTACTTTCATATTTTCTCCATAGTTCTCGCCTGCGTGGCTAAGTCTTTTGTCCAGCCCTGAATTCGTTCCTGTGCATCGGCCAATTTTCGTGACTCTCCCCTGCACAATAACTTTCCTGAACCTCGTCTGCGATGCCGTCTGTGCCTCCGTCCAACTTTAATCTGCAACTCCTCTATATAATATCACCACACTCCACTGCTCCAAGGCATACCAACAATCGTGTCATGATCTCGCCAATGTATGCGTTGGCGTCCTGATTCGTCTGCCACGGCGCATGAGTGTCCACGTGGCCTGAACCGGTGGGCAGAGCGCTTTTCCTCGTCCGCGCGGTTCGTTGCGCTATTATTAGCCCTCTCCCGCTTTCGTGTCGCGCTGAAGGGAGCCGCGCCGCCCTTTTGCAACTCATTTTTTGTATAATTCGAGTTTTTACACCCTACCGCTCAAAATAAATCAAAAGCAAATTGGAATTTGCGAGCGTCTCTTTTTTGGGTTTTTTTCCGCGCGCCTCTCGTAAACCAATGCTCGAGGTGCGAACGACACCAGATGTTGCTGAATCGGTTGTCCTGCAAATCTATTGAGGTGGAGGGATTGTCATCAATCCTGACTACCAATTATTAAGGATCGGCGAGAGGGATTCTCGCCCCACTCCGGACACCAATTTTTACAGATTTCAGGTGTTATAGTTCGACGGGTTCGGCAATCACAGTCCGTCACCATTTTTTTTCTAACGAATCTGCGCGGGATCGTCCTCACTTCGTGGAACAACGATATTAATGCAAGCGCAACTTCATACGAATCAGCAGATTTATTGGGAACATCGGGGAAACACAACACAAGCAAAGCATTCACGACAATGTTTAATCAATCTATAACCCGTTCTTAACTAGGGCTAACGGGTTTCGAAGGGGACCCTACGAGATAAACCTTAAACGAGGGGGTCATGCAGACAAGACACGGACAGCATGCGGGACAAGACAACAGGAGTAATTGTTGATCTCATGGACGAGAGGAAAGTGTCCAAAGCACGAATGTGCTCCGTGACAACGCCGATGTCCACGATTACAGCCCCCAAGCTCGAACACGCGCGTGACAAAATGGCGCCGTCCATTGTTCGCAGCCTTCACGCACGCAGCCTCGCCGCGTTCAGACCCCGAGGTCGACTGCACCAGAGCGAAAGATTCCACGGTGGTATGCTCCAGCGGCTTTTTCACAAGGTCCAAGCATACAAGTCAGGGACTGGCCTGATTACCAGACAAGGCCAAATCGAGGGTTGTTGGCCCGCAGGCTGGGTCCGTGCCCGAGGAGCACCGCGCGCCAAAAACACTTCCTCACAAAGTCGATCGCCCAACTCGAACGCTCTCGTCTCACTTACTGCCAAAATTGGCAGACTCGATGTGCAGGCAGTTTCTCTTACTGCCAAAAATGGCAGACTCGGCGCGCTCAGGTTCATGTTTTCTCTCCGGCAGATCCACCACCGCCTTTTTTCGCTCGTCGCTCGACAAGCCCACTGGCTCCTCCCTTCAGTTTCACTTCCTTCTCTAGGCCACTCCCCCCCCCTCAGAGCGCTGGACGGCGGACTATGTCCGGATAGTGGAGGAAGAAGAACTCTCGGTCACCACCATGTAGAACAAAAATGAACATCCTCTTACACTCCCGCACACATTGTAGCGTCCATTACCGAACAACCTGGCTAACATGCCATTTAATGGGGGATCTGGGCTCATCCTATATTTTTAATAAACACACTGCAGGGCCATTTCGCAACAATATCGTGTTGCTGTGTGTGTGTGTGTGTGCATGTGTGTGTTCTTGCTGATAAAGCATACCATATTCTCTCTGCTAATCCCCTACCACCACCCCTCTCCCTTTTGTCGCATCCTTGCTCCACCCCTGCCGAGTACAGTGCGCAGCCCTCCACTCCACCTCTCATATCTTCTCTATCTCCAGACCATATCCGGACGGTGGCTTATCTCCGAATGTGTTCCAGACGGAACCCTCCCCTCACACTGCCTTACTTGCCCTCCCCTCAAGGTTGCCTTCCCTTCCTCTATATATCCGTCCCTCCCTTCATGCTGCCTTCCCTTCTCCCACCTTCCTACTCCCCACCCCTCCCTGCTTCCTCCTTCTTCCTCACTCCCCTCCTTTCCTCACTCCCCATCCCTCTCTCTCCCCTCTTTCTCCCACCCCCCCCTCTCCCTCGTCATTCCATCAGTGAAGTGACGGTGTATTGTAGTTTTCAAATAACGTCCTCGACCAAGTTCTCTAACCTCCAACCGTCATTCGGCAGCCTTCCTTTACTTCATGTTTTACGCTCTAATAATCCCTTTTTCCATGTGGATCCCAACGCAAAATCCAGCAGCCGTGGCCCTCCATGACGCCTCACAGAGCCCAACACGAAAACCTGCTGATATTTGCAGCCACCTCGGCCATGATTCCTCCCACATGCTGTGCACTCTTTACAGCCACATCAGTAACTTGTGTTGTTGTTTGAAATCCCCACCACCCAGTGTGCCGCGCAAGTGCTCGCTACACTTTCACCACGTGACTCCTTCATACACGTCTTCGTTGCCCTGCTCTCCGCCAATTTTGCGCTGGACACGTTGAACGAAATTCACTCGAGTATTCCACCCCACGGGCGACGCGACCTCGACCTCCAGCATGTCGGGCACCGAAGTGTACGTTCACACACTGGCCAGTTCGCAGTGCAGGACACGACACCATTGTTACGGCTCCGGAATCGGGCATAAGCGGTTCACCTGCGGGTTCCATCCGGATTTTGTGCCCCCCCTTCATTCGCGGCCCCTTAAAAATTTTTAAAACAACCTACACAGAGGTCTTCGTATTTTCGTCGGTCAGGACGGAATTATACATGTAGATTCGTTTCAACAATTTCATCTTGGATGGGGTGTGGCCAACACTTCTGTGTTGCCATGAACGTCATTTACCACGATTATGATTATTTGTAATTTCTCCCACAGCAGTTTATTTTACAAGGAGGTGTCACTGTCTCTGGCAATGCATATCTGGGAATCACCCCGAGTGACTTGAGGGAGGACACACAAAATGTTGCCCCCAGGTGCGTTTATTCACAAACAACATTATATGAAAACAAATATTGAGGAATAATTACAGGCCCCTATAGGTCCGGGCCCTCGGGTAGTTACCCCACCTGTCCACCCCCCCCCCCCAACCTGTCCTTCTCAGGCGCCTCTGCTTTCACCAAGTCTTTTCTCAAGACTTGCGTGAGGTCAGTATTTCCATAATACCATCTTGCTGTTTTGAGATTTGTGATGTTTACAAAACAAATATTTCTCCAAGTCAATCAAAAAAGAAAAATATTAAAAATATATCATGGGTGTGACGGTTTAACCTTTTATGGTTACATTCATGTTTTTTAATTCCCACTACAATTCCCACACAGGAGTCTATGGAAGATGTGCTTCGATGAAATTCCTACGCCCACAGGAAAGACAGAGCTTTGATTCAGATGTCTGATTCAGTTCAGGCTCAGCTTGGTTAGGTTTGTATTTATTCGTTTTATCTTCACGATAAGGCCAAGAGTGACATGGAGAGTTTTGAGTATACGCAGACCCTTCCCATTGGCGGGAGTTACGTTCCTCGAACCCCGCGTCGGGCAAAACTGCGATGCGCCAAAAGTTTTAGACCTTATGGGCGAAAAAAATTGCGTTCGGGGAACTAACTCTAAAATGTATCGACTTTTTTTTAAACCCAAACTTGCAGTGGTACGAGAAGGGCACCTGTAGAGGCGCATACCACTGCCAGGTGAATGGTTTTGTTTTGTATTCCCACTTGACTGCCGGATCTGGATTCGGACCGTGAACTTAAAATTCCGTACCGACGGAAAGTGGTTCACAGTGACTCGCTGCTCCGGCGCCTATGCTCCCATACCTGACCTGACCTGCTTGCATTTCACAGCAAAGCCTCAACCATGGCACCGAGTAGGCTTAAAACACACCTTTGGGATAAGTTGTGAAAGGCAGAGATCAGGATGGATATAAATAATATTTCGAAGGGCCTTGATCCCTTGAGCACAGTTAAGACAACATGAAAGTGGAAGGTATATGGGGACTTACCAAGACCCTGCCTATATCAAGCCGTCCCTCCAAAACTGGATTATCAAGCATGAGGAGACTGATCAGATAGGCCACCAAGAGGCTAACAGTCACTTTGAAAGGCTGCAGGCCTTGTATGGCAAGACTGATTCATGTGTGCAATGTGACAACAATTTCCCAAGCACTCACAAGTCTGGCCTGTGCGGTAGGGTGGCAAGAAGGAAGCCATTACTCAAAAAAGCCTACCTGAGTTCTGTTTGAGGTTGTACAAAAAAAACCACTCCAGAGATTCTGAAGCCATGTGGGAAAAAGTTTGGTTATTTGATGAAGCCAAGATGGAAACTTTTTGGCCAAAATGAAAAGTGACATTTGACGCATACTCAACAAGCAACATCAGCCAAAGAACACCATCCCACTGTGAAGCATGGTGGGTGCGCATCATTTATGGGATGTTTCTTATTCAGCAGGGACTGGGGCACTTGTCAGGATAAGAAGGAAAATGGATGGAGCAAAATACAGAAAAATCCTGGAGAAAAACCTGCTGCTTCTGCCAAGAAAACCTTGAAATTGGGACGGGAGTTCACATTCACATGATAACAACCCAAAGCACAAAGCCAAAGCTACACTGGAGATGTGTGAGGAAACAAAACGATAAATGTCTTGAGTGGCCCAGTCAGAGCCCGACGTAAATCCATTCGAAAATCCGTGCTTGACTTCAAGATTTGAAGGATTGCTGTTCCTCAACGCTCCCTACGCAGCTATAACTGACTTGAACAGTGTTTGTTGCATAAGAAATGGCAAATATTTCCCAATCAAGGTGTGGCAAATTGGTTAGAGACCTCGCCACAGACCACACCTGTAATTTGCTATCAAAGGTGCTCCACCAATATTAAGTCAGGGGGTGGACACTTATCACACAAGATATTCGTGTTTTATTTTGAATTATTTTTTGAAATTCTGTACAACTTGTTTTCACATGGAAGCTGTGGGTACGATGTGTAAATAAAGGTTGTAAAAGCTCTGATTTAATGTAATTAATCCAGGTTAAAGGCAACAAAGGTGAAAATTTTTTGAAAAGGGGGTGTTGACTTTCTACAGGCCACTTACATACAGTATATTGTTACGCTGTGGAAATTCGCATTACACCATAAGGGGCTCGTAGGTGAGAATATCTTGATAGGTGCATTGTGTAGTTAGCCAAACCCGTTGTATTAGAGGGAATTTATGTGATTCATCCGGTCTGCGACGCTTTTGAGTTAGCCATTTTTTCTGTTCTATCTTTATTTTTGGAACCAAACCACCCCACGCCACCACTACGCTCCCACCATTCATCGCATCACCGCCATTCAAAACGGCACCATACCATTCAACCCTCACCACCGAAAACCCTCCACCACCTTCACCTCTCTCCTTCTACGCCATTCCCGCACCACCTGTGAACACTGAACGTCGGGTGTCTCGGGCCCGTTCAGCGATTGGTGCCGAACGCACCGAGCCGCGAGCGCAAATGGCGCCTTTCCGAGGGGAAACTCGGATGAAAAAACGCTTCACACGCCCACTTCCCCTCCGTCCAATTAGCGAGCGCGGGGCGGTTTTGGCCCCGCCTCCAGGCGCGTGTGGGTGAAATCGATATATGCAAATTCTGGATCAGGGGAGATTCACGCCCCCGTTTCCTCCGACCAATGGCGAGCGTGGCTCCGCCCCCGAGGTCATTCTGATCCGAATATTTGCATATTAGCTGCTCCTGCCAGCCATAAGAAGGCCGAGCGCAAGGCGAATGAAGTCAGTTGGGTTCTGCAGTCGGGTGAGAGAGTGTCATCGAGAGTGAGCTGGGTTCTGCAGTCGGCTGAGGAGAGTGTCATAGAGTTGGGTCTGCAGTCGGCTGAGGAGAGTGTCATCCAGTTGGGTTCTGGAGTCGCCGAGAGAGTGTCATCGGGAGAGTCGGGCGAGGAGAGCGGTGTGAACTGCGGGCAAGGGAAGCTTGGGTCCGAGCAGAAGGACGGCGTGTCGGCGACGAGGTCGCGGGTGGGATCGCTCGTCGCGGGACCCAAGCCAGCCAGCCACTCCCCTCCCCAGGCATCAACAATCTCCTTTCCCCGCGCTGAGATAGTGCAAAAGGGGGCCCCGTTCCACCCCACCCCACACGTGGTGCCAACGAAACCCGCCAAGGAGCACGGAGTCGGGGCACCGCGCGCGGCCACATTTGCGGCTCGGCCGCCAACGCGTCACGAGGCGCGGGTAGGACCCCCTCGGTCTCGCGGACCTGGCCGCTCCTCTAGGCCCCGTGCACATTTGGCCTACGGGCCTGTCTGCCTCCTTGTCTATGAGGGTGGCTTCTTTCTTTGCTTTTGTTTGTAAATGTGTGTTGGCGCCGTCTGTAAAGTAGAACTGTATAAGTGTTGCCGTGTGTGCACGTTAGTCGGTGTTAACTCTGCTGTCGTTGCGTTTATTGTTTTGGTTGTATTACATTTGCTTTATGTGCATTTTGACTGTATGGCTGTATATACGTGCTTTCCGTGTGTCGCGAAATAAATGTGCATTGTGTGAACTGTTTTCCCGTTTCGCTTCGTCTTTTCTCTAATTGACTCTCCATCCCGCTTCACGTAAGGGGTCGTAGTGGGCTTAGTGCGCCCGGTAAGTAATCGGAACGTCGAGGCGACGATAACACCGCTCGGTTATCACTGTAGGCACGGAACGGACCGCTTAAGCGGTTCGTATCCGAAGTCGGCATGTGGCGTGGTACGATCGCCCGGTCGACCATTCACGCAGGTACTTAGGTAGATCGAATTGGCGAGCAACCCTATCCTGCCGCGGGTGGGCAATTGCACGATCGTGTGAGGTTAAACCCCCACCGTGACTAGCTCCCGGCGTGGTCCGAGAGGGTCACGACTGAATGTCGTCCGTCGTGGGCGACGTGCCGCGATTCGAGTTGCGTGGTCGTTCGCACGCGGCGGGCGCGAATTCGCAACAATATAATTTAATATACGTAATATTACACACACCTGTACATGTACAGTATCACATCAAGAGAGGGACAGAGACAGAGATCCCACTTGAAGAAGCATTCTGTCGAATCCACCTTTTCCGACCATCTTACTTTCACATGACTCTCACCCTTCTCTCTCTTGTTTCCACAACATTCATTCATTCATTTTCCTCCTACCTCTGCCACTGAAGGTGAGATGGCGTTATGTTTTATCCTGTTTGTCCGTCTGTCTTGAATCCGGATATCTCAAAAAGTTGTGCACGGATTGGATGAATTTTGGGGGACGGGTTGGGTGTGTGATAAGGAAATTGTTTCGATTTTGGTGAAGATCCAGAATTCGAGAAGTGATTCTTCACCGTTAAGAGATTGGGCCAAAAAACGATACTTAACACGATATTTCAAACGGATGTGAGATTAGTTGGCGGAGGTATGCTCCTCCATCGAGGTGCCATTCTAGTTTGTTGTGTCTTACTGCCCTACTAAATCTTGTAACACTGTTTCATGTCCCTCTTGTGACACCAGTCTCATGTGTTCATTGAACGCGAGTTCGTCTGTACAGAACGAGTCGTTCAACTTTCTCGCCATCAAACGGTGCGATATCCCGCAGGGACAAATAATCAGTAACGATGTAGTCTTTGATGTGCGAGGGTCCGGGTTCGTTTGAAGGCACGAGATGATCAGCGAAGGCCGTTTCATTCCTTTCCGCTTTGCCGTGACTAGATGTGGCGAAGGATTTCACCGCCTCTCAACTTCATCGCTTCAAAGAAACCTGGATCGAGGAGGAACTTCAAAAATATCTACCCACACATCTTCAACTCTTCATCTCTCGAACATCTTGTACGCTTGTTCCTTCCATTCGTGTCTTCGTCCAACTTCTTCGGGTTCTGTTCGGGAGCTCACAAGTTATTGAAAAGTGCATGCATATCAGGCTGGAGATTTAGAAGTGATCAAACCACATTGTGGTTAATAGTTGAAAACATTTTGATTTTCTTTTGCCATTTCATTGTGCTCACTTTCATGCTTCGTTTCACAGTTTTAGTTCTTCATTTAATAACTTCCGGTTCCGGGTCCTTCACGTGTGATGCTGTATCGAGCAGGTTCTCCCTCCAGCTCATCAGGTCCGTTGTTACCCTCGCCGAAAGGACAGGGTACTGACTGCATTTGATCTGTTTGACTTGTCGGATTGAGACGAACATTTTCACCATCGGAGCATTCCTCATGTGGAATATATTTGATTGATAATTCTGACGTTAGAGGTCAGTGGGTGGCAGCCATGTTGGAAAAAACTTTGGACCTCTATCTCTGAAACAGCAACAAGGAAAAATTTAAACTTGGCACATGTGCAAGTAATATTCCTCATGGGAATAAGTGTGTTTTTTTAATGACGTCATAATTGCATATGTAGAACGCTAGATCTGATCAGCATGGAAATTTTGAGGGTCATCTCGGGATAAAATGATCCACAGAAAAAAAAAAGATTGATGACGTCATCGTCACGTGATTTGGCAGCCACATTTGTTTTTTTCTTAACTTCAAAAATCTCTGAAGGGGCTAACAGATTGAGGTGAAACTTTACATGCTACGACCGACTATCCATGAGGAAAAAAATGGGTCACACATAGACGTCATAGGTCACATAGTTTGGCAGCCATATTGGATTTACCCTCCAAACCTTAAAAAAAAAATTCTTCTTCTCCAGAATGGCAGGACAGATCGAGCGGAAACTTCACACAAATGTTCTACATGGTCTGGCAGAGATGTTGGATTGAGCGAAAATCTTTTTTAAATTATCTTGACCGCTCAATCGACATGAAACTTCACAATTTATGATCTAGTAGTGCTGGGGAATATATGTTTTTAATTTCAACCTGATTGGACGTATGGTCTGGTGGCCAGAATTATTTTCTTTTTTGATCTGGGTTATTTTTGATTATTTTATTTTGAATAAAGCTCATTTGGCTGTGCCTGGATGTGTTGAGGGAAGAGGAGTATCAGCTGAAATGTGAATCCTATCCAGGGTCCTCCTAGTGACTGTCATCTTTGCTTTTACCTTGTTCGGGTTCCTTCTGATGACGACAATGCAGGACTGCACCTATTTGCGTCTTCCATTTGATTTCAATTGAATTAATTTGAATCCCATTCCAAATTAATTTGAATAAAAATAACGTCATGGGTCAGGGTCGAGTGTCCGATCAAAGCAGGACGTCTTGGTACCGGTCATCACTGCTAGCAGATTGTAAAGTGCAGTTCTAGTTATGTCTTATTAATTACGTAACACACCAGTACACAAACACACACAAAAACTAAAAAATATTGTATCCATCCTGACTTCCCTCTGAAATGTGTCATTCAGCCGACGGTTGGCAAAGAGAAGCTGCGAAAGCTGTTTTCGGACGCCGCCGGTGGAGACGTCCAAGCATTCAAGTTTTTAAGTAAGGGAACGTTGTGAATGATTTGTGTAAATTACGTGGAGAGGGAGTTTGTGAGGTGATGTGGATTTTTTTTTGAGCCTTTTATTACTTACCTTGCTCGTTGTGCTTTACTTTTGGAGTCGTAGCTACCACGTGAACGCGAAGCGAAAAGTTGGGTTCACAGATTGGTTCCCTTCTGTCTTTCCGTCTGTCTATATACGTCAGTTTATGATCGAGGAATAACTTGAATTTCAATCGAACGATTGTATTTTGAACACAATTTGGAACATTAATCGAAAAACAACCCGCAGTTTAGCATTACCTTGGCTCTGAATTGGACCCGGTCACACACGCAGAAAGAGGAGTGAAATAATATTTATACCTTGTCTGACTCGACTTAACCTCCACCACTGAAGGTGGACAGAGGTTACGTTTTCACCTCTGTCTGTCAATCTGTCTGTGAGCATGACATCTCAAAATGTTTTGGACAGATTGGATGAAACTTGGTGGACAGGCTGGGTTGCACCAAGGACGAATTTAATCGATTTTTGTGAACATACGGATCTGGATTCGAGAATTTTTTAATTGATTCTTCACCATTGAGACATTGGGCCAAAAACGGTATTGAGCACAACATTCAACAAATTGTGGACGGATTTGGTATGTGACAAGGACGAATTGATTAGATTTTGGTGAAGATCAGAATCCGGATCCGAGTCTTTTTGGGAGGTGTCTACCAGCTTTGCTCAGTGAGATGGTGAAATAATTGCCTATTCTTCACGTGAAAATTGCTCGAGCTCCGCCAAGTTTGATGGGGGATCGTCGATGGACTGCAATCTTCAAGTCTCGCCACAAATTTTAAATTTTGTTCAAGTCAGGACTTTGACCGGGCCACTCAAGAAACGTTCATTTTCTTCTTATTCAGCACTCCAGTGTGATTTTATCTTTGTGCTTCGGATCATCGTCCTACCTAGTTTCAGATTAACGGCCGACTCGAGCAGGTTTTCATCAAGGATTCTCCTGTACTTTCACCGTCCATTGTCCCTTCCATCCTGACAAGCTTCCCTGTCCCTGCTGATGAAAAGCAACCCCATAACATATGCTGCCACCACCATGCTTGACAGTAGGGATGGTGTTATCTGGGTGATGTGCAGTGTTCGGCTTACGCCGAGACAAACGCTTTGAATTTAGACCAAAAGTTCAATTTTATCTCCTCTCACCACAAACGTTTGTTCCACTTGCCTGCCGGTGTCATTCAGATGCTTTTCGCAAACTCCGTACGAGCTTTTCGATGCGTCTTTTTCAGTAATGGTTTCTTTCTTGCCACCTGTCCATAGAGGCCAGCTTTGTGAAGGGAACGGGATATTGTTGATGGATAAACACTGACGCCCGTCTTGGACATACAGTAGAGCCTTGCAAATCTTTCAAAGTCATTGTTGGATTTACAGTGACATCCCGAACCAGTTTCCTGCTTGCCCGGCTGCTGAGTTGGATGGGCGACTTGATCTGGGTGGAGTCTCGTGGTATGTTACGTCTTCCCACTTCTTAATGATGGATTCACCGTCCTTCGAAGGGATAATGAGTGATTTTGAAATCTTATTAAACCTCTCCTGAACGGTGCTTCTCCACCACTTTATGTTGACTTCTTTGGAAAGATTCTTGGTCTTCATATTTGCCTTGTTGGTGGCCAAGTGTGTTGCACCTTTAAAACTCCTTAGATAATCGGGGGAGATTAATTTTTTTTTGAAGTTAAACCACTGATTACATACAGGTGAAACATAGTACACTTATTTTGTAACTTTTCGAACAATTAATTTACTCCTGAAGTGATTTAGGGTTAATTAGGCAAAGGGTTTGAATACTTATTCAACTGAGAATCATCTGATTTTCTCTGTTAATATCTGTTAATCTGACTTTTTCACATTTTAAACAAAATGATATGGTTTGTCATCTTGGTTTTCTGCTGGGCCTGACACATTAGGCCCGTAGCCCTCTGATTATACACTGTACGACTTTGTTGCGTCAGATTTCCATTTGGCTTTGTTTGGTCGAGTGTCAATCACGATGGAGGACCCCCGAAAAATCCAATCATATGTCGAATAAAAATTCTTAGTAAGGTTTAATCAAGCCCGTACGCACCTCCCTAAAAAGGATAACGTTACAGAGGGAGAGAGAGTGGGAGGGAAAAAGAAAGAGAGAGGGACACACACACACACACACACACACTACAAAACTGATGTAACGCTGTGCATGTTATCTATCTCATCTTCTTCACTCACATGGGATACGGGACAGACACGGCACAAGGTAAGGAGACAGGTAAGAGAACTGTAATCTCAGCCGTGGGTAATGATTTTTAGCTGATCTGTAATTGGAATTTCAGACGAGGTGTTGTCATCGTGTCCGTCCGTCCGTCCATCTTGCCATTTCGACTTCTCCTCCAAACGGTGAAAGTTGGCAGCAGGATTCCGCTCCTGACTGTAACGGGGATTGCAAAGATTGTTCCGGTCACGTGACTTTAAGTCGGTCAGACTTCGTAAAATTCCTCAAAAATCTTCTCTCTCCAGACCCACCAGTCAGGTCCTACCACTCACGTGACCGGAGTTTGTCAAAATGGCGACTCAGTCAATTTGGGGAAAATCGCGTAAATTCCTTCAAAAATCTTCTTCTCCAGACCACAATTCAGAATGCTACCACATTTGGGTTACAACATTAGGCAGTGTCCTGAGGTAAATTGCAAGGGCCATGCCGATCATGTGACCGGAATGCGTGACAAAATGGTGGTTGCGTAAATTCCTTCAAAGAATCTTCTTCTCCAGACCCACCAGTCAGAATGCGACCTTATTTGGGTAAACAACATGAGGTCAAGCTACAGATTCAGTTGTCTTATTTATTTATTTGTAATTGTTTGCAGTAACTGCCCAAACGATGGTGGAAACGTTGAGCGATCTTAAATGCAATCCCACATACCCTGTTTCACTTGAACGGCATGTCGGTCTGCTTTCCAGGGAGACCCGTACGATGCCTTGTTGCAGCGGGCACTGTGGAGGAAGCCACCATTGCACTGATTAAACTGCACAACATAATCTTGGTAAACAAGTACTATCTTGAGGGTGTCCTTTTCAAGGTATTCATTTCAATCGGAGATCAACTCTTGATTTGCAACACACCACCCTTCTCCACCCTGTCAACACAACCTCATTTTCACACGACGTTTAAACATTCCAGTTAATACCATTCGTGTCTTTTCTCACTTTCTTGAGCCATTTGTATTGAAATTAAATGTGGAAAAAGGGACTCGAACTTGATCACCTCCACTTGCTTCTCAGTAATCTTGTAAATCTATTTCATGGAACACTTTGGCTGTCTTTGCATTCCAACCGTTTTCTATGGCAATTGG
>JAXMNL010002043.1:1778-14047 GCA_035128595.1 Eptatretus atami
ACTCAGGACCCGAGGAATCCCCAAACCATAACTCCCCAATGGAGTCAACACCTTGAAAGCATACAAAAACAATAGGTAGCACAATATTTCCATAAGTTTGGACGGATGTCAGACTAAAAAAAAACGAAGGTGTATTGAGTTGAGGAGGTGATAAGAAAAAGCCGAGCCGATTTCGATTTTGGTTCAGGTCTTTGGCTAGATAGTACTGGTCACGCGAAGAACAGTTGATTGACCTGCATGAAACAAGTCGAAGGCTTGCCTGATGGATTCTCCGTTTCAAATTTCGCAGGAGTCCTCTGTTCGATATGCAGGAGTGCTCGTTTCGATATGCAGGATGTCTCTGGTACGATATGCCAGGGTCTCTGTTCGATATGTCGGTGTCTCTGTTCGATACTGAGGGTCTTAATCTTTCGATATTTCTATTTTGGCATTCTCCTCGTTCCGATATGCGGGGTCTGTTCAATTTGCTATGCAGATGTCTTTTTTCGCTCTATGCATGGTCTTCTGTCTATAGTCAGATGCCTCTTGCGGTATGCAGGGGTCTTGTCGATAGCATTAGCCGGTCTGATGATATGCAGGGTTCCTTGTTCGATTGCAGAGCTCTTGTCGATATGACAGGGGTCTCTGTTCGACATCAGGTGTCGTCAATCGTGCAGGTTGTCTCTGTCTCGATTGTGCATGTGGGTTTGTTTTTCGATATGCAGGGGTCTTTTTGTTCGTATCAGATTGGCTCATGTTTCGGATATGCAGTGGGTCTCTGTTCGATATGCAGGTGTATTTGTTCGATTATGCAGTCGGAATCTCTGTTCAACATGTTCAAATTTCTGTCGACATGCAGGTGTCCTGTTTGAGTGTGCAGTGGGTCTCCTGTTCTGATTCATGCTTAGTGTCTCCCTTTGTCTCGATATGCTAGGGCTGTTCAAATATGCATGGGTTCTCTGGTTCGGAGTTAATTCATGATGCTCTGTTCGATATCAGGGGTCTTCTGTTCGATCAGCTAGGTGTATTTTGTCTTGATATGCAGGATCTCTTTTCAACATGCAAATTGGGTCTGTTTAGATAATGCAGTGCGTCTCTGTTCGATGTGCGAGATTGCGTCTCGGTTCGATATGCAGGGCGTCTCTGTTCGATATGCAGGTGTCTCTGTATATGCAGGGGGTGTTCAAGTAGCCAGGGTTCTCTGTTCGATATGCCAGATCTACTTTGTTTATTAATGCAGGGTGGTCTCTGTCGATTATTTTGTAGATTCGCCCTTCTGGCGTTCGGTTCGACCGCCTTAGCCCAATTGTGGCCTTTTTATTGCGCGTGCCCACCGACGAGCAAGTCTCGGTCGCAGCTTCCTTGGATTCAACCGCGATTTAACCCAGCCTACGGTGTTTTAACTACACCATTAATCCAGTCCAACTCTTCCTGTCCACTATTGCGCTAGATTCGTGTCGATCGGCCGATTGTATGATGTACTAATTATTTTCGCTGCGACAGTAATTATGCTGGGAGTTTAATCGTCGCGGAGCTGCACGAATAAACGACCGCTTTAGCCAGACTCGTACGTTTGCTGATTGCCCGAGTCTGTTTTCATTTATGCGCAAGATCCCCGTCGGACCAGACATGTATCGTTTTATTTGGCTTTATATTCAGCCTATTCTAAATCCCGATTGTGCATTATTTATTGGCCAGTTCAATGGCCGAAAGTGATTCATCGACGAGTCAGGTTAACATTCAAAAATGGGAAGTCATTCTATTTCATCACTTATTAGCCAATGCACATGATGGGTGGGGAAATGGGTGAAATTAGTACACGAGCAAAACCGTTTCAGTTTTCGAGTGTCTATATGTTTAATGTAATTGCACTTTAATAGTTGTTTACTATGGACATAGTGCATTTCCACATGTTTTATTTTTTTTTTTATTCGCAAAACCAAGATAATGAAGAAAGAACCGGGTTCGGATCCTTTATAATTGCTCGTAGCGGGATGGCCGAGGGGCTCTCCGAGAGACCGAGCGGTTGCTTACCTGGCCACGCCTGCTTGGTGACTCGCTGAGTCTGTTCAGCGACTCGCTCTTGGTGTTCTCTTGCCATCGACTTTCAACCTCATCGAACTCTCCAGTTCTCCCACACCAACTTCAACTCCTTACTATTCACCATGCGCACGCGGAACATCGGAAACTTGCTCTCGCCAATATGCGCTCTTCCCGATCTTCACTCTAACTCCCCTTGTCCCCAACTCAACTGTGTCCTAATCTAGAACATGTCGACTTTTCTAGAACAGCGCTCCTTCACTGGTTTTTCGAGCTCCCAGCATCAGCTTCTCCTCGTACTCTCTTGTTCCAGCTCTCTCTTTCAGCTCCTTCTCGGTCCTCGCTTCTCTTCGTACTCTCTTGTCCTCCAGTCCCTCTCTCAGGCTCTTCTCTCCTCGCTCCTCTTCCGTGACTCCTTAAGGGCGAGCGACTGGCGGCACTTTACAGCCCCGGCGCTCGCGTCCTTCACTTCGACAACCCTTTCACCCTGGCGGGCTCCGCCCTGGTTCAGTCTCCGTTGAAACCGTGTCTTGCGTCAAACGCGGCCGTTTGGGAATCACGTCATTCATGCGGACCGTGTGGAAATCACCGGTTTCGAACGCGGACGTTTGGGAATCGCACCGGTCTTCACGCGGACGTGCGTGAAGATGGACGGTTATGATGATGGTTTTCGCTGTAGGAGTAACAAAGAAGAAAAAGAATGAAAAGGTTTGTGAGATCAGATGCGTTGTTAGGAGATCGATGGTCGGTTGTGGAGAAGATGGTGAGATGAGGCGTGAGAAGTGTAGGGATGTTTGTAAAATGAAGGACAGAAAGAAATAACACTACTCATAAGGTTCACACCAACGGCTAACGAACAGATGCCCAGTTCTACTTCGGTGAATTTCTAACTGAACACACACTGTTACCTGATAATAACTGACCTTGTGGGAACTACTGAATGGTGTTCTGTGATTTCACAACCGTACACAAGATGCAGGGTCTCTGAATTCGATATGTATGTGTTCTCTGTTCGACATGTAGGTGTCTCTGTTCAGATGCAGATGTCTTTGTTCGATAATGTAGTGTCTCTGTTCGCCATGTAAGGTGTCTGTTGTTCGACATGTAGGTTTGTCGTTCGTTATGTTCTTTGATCATGTAGAGTGCTCTGTCGACATGTTGGTGTCTCGTTCGATTGTATGCTGTTCGACATTAGGCTGTCGTCTGTTCCGACATGTACGTGTTTCTCTGTTCGACATGTAGGTGGTCTGTTTCGAATCATGATAGTCCTCTGTTCCACATGTAGGTGTCTCTTTTTTGACATTGTTTATAGTTTTTCTGTCCGTTCGATACTGCAGATGTCTCTGTTCCAAATGCTGGTGGTTCGATAGGCTTCTCTGTTGATATAGATGGGTCTCGTTCAAGGCATGTTGGTGTCTTGTTCGATATGCAGATCTCTGTTTCATATCAACAGCGAGGTCCTGTGACGATCAATGTTCGTAGAGGCTCTTTTGATATGCAGTACTATGCATCGACTTCCACATTTTTCGAGTATGCAGGTTGTCTCGTGTCGATATCCAGTGACTTGTGATTGCTCTGTCTATTGATAACAGGGCTGTTCGTATTCAATATTTCGATATGCAAGGTGCCTCTGTACGATTATGCTCAGATGCCTCTGTCCGATATGAGGGCTTGTATATGAGATTTCTGTGTCAATGTCGTGTCGGTTATGCAGGTGTCATCTGTCAGACATTAGGTCTGTTCTCGTTCCAGTATGCATGAGTCTCTGTTCGACATGTCAACGCCTCGTCTCTGCGTTTTATGCAGAGTCTCATGTTCCGCACGCGTTTATCTCTGTTGATATGCAGCCAGTCTCTTGCCAGACCATGCATCGTTCGTCATCGTTGCTCAAAATGAGGCTGCCGAGTCGTCATGTCGGTGTCATCACTTGATAGCAGCGAGCTACTCTTCTTCGGACATGCAGTGTTCTTGTTCATGCGGGCGTCTAGTTTGATATTCATACATCTCCATTTCTGGTGTTTCTTCTTTTGTGAGTTTGACTTCCTGTTTCTTTGTTCAGCCAGAGTAACTAAATGATCCGTGTTTGTTGGTTCACTGTCTATGTGGTGAGTGACCGTTTGAGCTTGTGGGAGTATCTGTTTAGCCTGAGGATGTCTCCTCTCAATTTGTTCGTGTTGTTCGCCATAGGTTAGTCGTCGTACAATTACCGTTGTTTCAGGACATGTTGGATAACTGGGATTGATTTTGTTGAGATGTCTCAGTGATTCGAGGTATCTTGGGCCGATTACTGCTAACTTTCCATCACTCTATCCTGAAGACCAAGCAATTATTAAAGGAATCCAAGTGTCAGGTTGAATGAACAGTTAACAAAAAATCAAACAATTTCTATCTTGATAATTATTAACTGTTTTCTGTTTCCTCTTGTTAAAAAACAAGTATTTGTGATTTGATTCGCACTTCCTACACTATCACCGACTCTCCCCTCCCAACCCTGTTTACTTTATAGATTCTTCTCTTCTCCTTTTTTTCGTTCTCCTTTCCCCATTTTTATGTCGATATATAATTTTTTGACTTCCTGGGTAGATACTGGTGGTGGTTATCGGTGAGAGTGATTCTTGTTGGTAGTGAACTTGGAGAGGTGATCCTTTACGTCTGGTTGAGAGGGAAGAGAGCATTGTGTGGGTTACAGCCCAATGAGAAAACAATGGCGTCCATGATCAAAAGGTGAACCGGCTACTCGACCTCCTTTGAAGAACAAGACCCACTGCAGTCCAGCGACTTCTCGATGACTTATATTTTGTGTTCACGAAGATGTTGTGTTGTGTTCCTTGTTGAATTTGCAGGCATTTGGTCTCAATCTGTTGGATGTCTGATCGGATTTTCCTATTGTCTGTTCGTCTCTCCATAGAGATTCATGAAAGCTCATTTCACTCCAATTCATTGTAGATGGTATTTCAGAAAGGTAGTGAATGTGGGGATGTGATTTGCCAAGACGTACCTGCTCGAGGAGTACTTGGATGACTCGATTTCTGACGCAACATGAGTTTTTTCTGTTGCAATTGTTCAATTTCGCCGGCGTTCAATGGAGGACTGTGATCTCTGTTCGGCTTTCCTTACATATTCTGTTCCATTCTGCTTGGAGATTCTGTTGTTCTCTTCATGAGGCAGTTTGGACACCTGTGTTTCCAGCACAGATGGTGTAAGTGGGGATTTATTTCCTGAGACATACTTGGTGGAGGGGTATTGGATTGATTTCACATATACCGGTTGGAAGACAAAAGGTTTTGTCTTGAATTGCCTGTTCAATTTGCAGACAATTCTGATGGATCTGTGTTTGTCTGTTTGTTGTCTTTCTGTAATTTATCTTTGCTGAACAGTTCAATTTCATCTTCGAGTTTGACACAGGTGATCTCCATAACAAGAAAGTTAAACTTCGCTGTGGTTTGCTGAAGACGTACCTGGAAAGGAAATACTTGGATTGACTTCCATATTTTTGTTAGCAAGATGAAGTTGCTTGTTTGATTGCTTGTTCAACTCCAAGAATTTTGTTCGATCAGTGTTGTTTCGGTTTTTTATTGGTTTGTCTTGTTAAAATCTTTCCTGACGTTTCACTTGATTGCTGGAGTTGCACAGTTGAATTCCAGAAACAGAAAGGATTATTTGTTCTTGTGTTTTGCCTGAGTTACGACTGGAAAATGAAATACGGATTGACTCCGTATTTTGTTTGCATAGATGAAGGTTGCTTGGTTGAATTGCTTTTCATCTGCACAAGGCATTTTTTTTCGATCTCGAGTCTATACTTTGTCTGCTTGGAAGCTGCTGATGTTGCTGATGTTGCTGATGACTTCGCTGATTAGTTTCTTCTGATCACCTTGGAAGTTTGCACAGTTGATCTTTTCACGAATGAAAGATAAATCTTGTTTATGTTTTGCTGGAACGGGACCTGGTGGAGGAACACATGATTACCATATTTTGTTTGCAGATGAAGTTATGCTTGTTTGATGCCTTGTTCGACTGTTCTCAAGACATTTCTGTTCATCTGCATGTCTGTTTTTTCTCTGCTTTAAATCTTCCTGACGTCTCACTTCATCTTGGAGTTTGCACCAGTTCGATCTTCCAAACAGAAGTTTACACTTGTCTCGAGTGGTTTGCTGAGAGGACATAGAAAATAACACTTGATTGCTCCATATGTTGTTTGCAAAGAAAGAAGGTTTGCCTTGTTTATTGCTTGTTCAACTCCAGAGGTAGTTTTTTTCGACGCATTCTGTTTCTTTGTCTGCCGTAAATGTTGCTGCGATGTTCTCTTCATCTTGAGTTTTGCGCAGTTAATCTTGCGAGCGCGGAAAGTTTAACTTTGCGTCTGTGTTTTCCTGAGACGGACGGGTGAGGAATATTCTTGGATTGACTCCATTATTTTGTTTGCAAGGTGAAAGTTTACCTCTTGGATTGTATGTTGAAGTCAAGGCATGTTTTTCCTGATTCTGTTGATTTTTTCTCAGTTCGTGTCTCCGTAGAGAGTTCATGAATGTCATCTTTCACCTTCTTAGATTTGGACAGCTTGTATGTCTTCATAAGCAGTTATTGGTAAGTGGGGATGTGTTTGTCCTGTAGATGTTACCTGGTAGATGGGTACTTTGGATTGAACTCCGTATTGTGTTCGGAACATTGAGGCTTTTTGTTGGATACTTTTGAATATTTTTGCCGGCGTTTTCATCGATCCTCATGTCGTCTCTGTTCGTTTTTCATGTTTTCTCTTCCATTCTGTGTTGAGATTCTGTTGTCTTCTTTGTCCGTCTGAGGATTGGGATTGCGGTTATTCAGAGCCAGTCGTGTACCTGGCGATATATTTGTGCTGAGAGGCACTGGTGGAGAAGAGGTTGTTGCAAAGTCTGAGGCTTTGTTTTAGAGATCCTGTTAACTTGCAGGTGTTTTTGTCTGGGCGGTTCCCTGAATGACTTGTTCGATTTTTTTCTTTGCGTTTCTGGTCCATTTGATGGAGTTTGCACTTCCTGGTTTCTTAGTTCGTTATTGTCTGTTGGTTTCCGTTCGTATTTGTTGCTGTGATGTTGAAGCTTGTGAGAGTAATCGTTACTACTTGTTGGATGTTTCCCCTCATTTTGTTCGCGGTTGTTCGTTGGTTTTGTTGAGATTCACTTGGGTTTTAGGGTAATACTTGGAGCGAATCCCTGCTGGCTTCCATCACCTACCCTAAGACCAAGCATAAAGTCATTCCAAGTGTCAGATAGAAACAGAATAACATCAAAAAAATTTGTTATACGCAGATAAGATATGTTTTTCTTTTCCTCTTGTTTAAAAAGGTTAGGTAAGTAGATAAGGGTTAACGGATAAAATAATGTATTTCTGCTCAAACACGGAAAACCACGTGAAACAGAGAAAGGGAATGAGATAATTAGATGAAAATATTTTTGGCAGGAAGCGAGGGATCGCAGACAACGTCGTCACTGCCTGTCACTACATTTATTACGTACACTGATGCTGAATATATACACTTACGAAAATAATATATATAACTAAACCCATTTAACCCTCTGACAGATCCCAACATGACAATATTAAACTTGATGTTATTTTGTTGTTCTCTCAAGGTTGTGGAGAGTAGTTTTAGACAAAACTTAGTGATGAATAAAGACTAAGAACAAGTCGATGAGACTTTGGCTTCAGGACGAATTCAGTCCGGCCGAATCAGTGGATACAAATACGGAACCTGTTCAGCTTTTCCTGGCAACGCGGTAATTGTTACGATTTGGAACCTTTCAACCAAGACATCAGCGATCCCTGAGTTCAGTTGATTGATAAGTATGTGTTTTTGTCTCAGTTAGAATCTCCTTTGTGTCTAATGGGAATTTTTTGTGTGTGTAGCGCTGAGAGTTATTTGTCAGAGTGGTTTTTTTTTTACATGCACAGCTGGCACGTTGCCTTCAGTCTTCACGCGACGCATTATGCGCATGATTTTTCTGGTGGACCTCACTCTGTCAGAGCCGACTCGCCACGCGAGGGCAAGGGGTGCATTTGTTCATCAGGAGGCTCATGCGCCTAGCTCGGTGACTCCGCCCCGCAAAGGCAGGTTTTTCCCCTGTCAATCAGAGGGGTGACAGACACGACGAAACCTGTCACAATAGTGGCAAGATTACGACAGAAGACCGATCACCGTCCACTCTTCTGGAGAGAGAAGGATAGGTTCTGGTTGCGTTCTGTCTGGGCTGCTTGGGCTTGCTGTTTCGTCCTGGTGTTGTCTGACTCTCGTCCGGAATCATTTTTCGGCGCTAGATCGCCTGCGTCGCCCTCGACTGCTGGTGGCGTCCATGTTCTATCTTAGTCCCCCGTCCCTGGCTGCTTTTTTATTTTTCGCGTTGAGATGCGGTAACGTCAGAAGCCCAGCTCGACACGACCGCGACGTAGGCGGATCAGGTCAGTGCAGACTCTTGCCGCTATCTTGCCTTCCCCCGAGCTGAAGGGCCAAATTAATATGGGCGCGGTTTCATCCATTTTCTTTTGGCTGGGTGCGTGCGTCGTCTGTGGGCCCATGTAGTATGAGTTACATCAGTCTAGTGCCTTGGTACATTACTTGATCATTCCTTTGAAGTCGGTTTAATCCTGCTGTTTTTGGCTCCCCTGCACATTATAATACCCCCCCATTGTTTCAATGTCACCAATCGTTGGTGTAACTTTCTCATTATTGCCACAACGTTTTTCGTGCTTGAGACCAGTAACCGATTGGGCTGTAATGTCGTTGGACAACGACGGAATTTGGTCATTTCCGCTGTCCGGTTGTTACACCGCCCGAGGCTGCGAGGCGACCGTATCGACAGAGTCCGTCGAGGTGTGTGACTTTTCCCGGTTAATATGACGACTGTGGGTACTTTGGTATATTGAGACATTTGGCTATTAACCCCCCCCGCCGTCAATGAATTGGCGAGCACGTGTCGTTAGTGACACCGACTTCGTGTAGTTTCCGTTAGGGTTAACGTACCGTGCAATTTCCGGCTACTTCGGTGGGAGACGGCTCACATGCTCCACTGGCGGCGTTCTCGACACTAGACCCCGCGCCCACACAAGTGTACCGTGCTCGAGGCCCATTACAGCTTTTTTGTTGTCTTTTTGTCTTGTTCTAGCTTTATTAAGGAAACACACAAAGAATTAGATGTCAGGTGGAGGCATTCGGACCATCAGCCCTGTGCCAACCAACACCGCAACAATTTATCAAACACCAAGGATTAAAAAGCGACGTGCGTGTTCCTTTCAGGTCTCTTCCGACTTTCTCTAGGTTATTCTGTGTTTACTGTGTGTTCTAGTGTTGTTTGTTTAAAACTTGTGATAATTGTTGAGTTTTCAATTCTCGTGTTTCCTTGAGTTCCTTCCCTTCTCCCCAGTTTGTGGACTATCTGCTGTTTGTTGTATTCTCTCCTTATTAACATCGATTATATTTTCCCTATTCTCTCCTGCTCTTCCTCCTGTCCCCTGATCCTTACTCCATTCTTTCATTCCATTTACAAATATAAAAACAAAAACAATGCAACAGAAAACATCTTCTCACATACACCCGCGCGACGTATACTGTACGTGCTTCCTGTACCGGACTCTTTTTCTCCTGCTTCGCTTCTGAGAACTGCCATCTAATTCTGCCGACCCATATTCACAGCAAACATTTTTCAGATTTTCTTAGCCTTTCTCGTTAACTATCGAAAAAAAAAACTGTTCTTTAACTCTCACGTGACATCCTGTCCGGAAACAATCGTGTTCCCGACATCCTCTTCTTACTCTTCTTCTTCCTGTAAACTTTAGTCGAACGACTCAACTTACCGTTCTGCTTGCCGATCAATTCATTCAAAACACTGACACCATTGTTTCATCAACTTTCCTTTTAACAATCTATATCGTAATCTTCGCAAAAATAATATAAATAAAAAAACACCTTGCTTGAAATATGTTACTACTCTGTTTCAACCCTAGTGTCTCGCGTTATGTATGACATCATTCAACACTCTTCTTCTTTTCTCTCTTCTTTCTAAAATTATTGTTTCAATTTGATCCTTTCCTTCATCCGATCCAAACCGTCCACTGTATGTTTCTTTCTCCCATTCTCTTCATTCACATCCTCATTTAATTCTTAATACACATTCTGACTTAAAATTTTTAAATCCCAGTTTGTAATTCAAGTTTGTTTCCACCTAATTTCGCCTTTTTACAACTTCAGTGCCAATATCACTTCACCTTTTCAACTCATCTCTCCTTCCTCCAAACCTGGTGGCGTCTAATCTAATCTGTTCTGGGTGTGTTCCCCCTCCATACCTCTCCCTTACTCAATGGCCGCACTGCTGATACCTTTATCATGTGAGAAGGACTGAATGCCTTCATATCTTGAGGTTGCTTACTTTCTTGTGTCCGAAAGAGCGTAGTCCTTCAATGTGACAAACCCATTTCGCTTTACCTCATCCTCAACTGACCATGTAACCAGGTGTCCCTGGACTTCTTGTGTGTCCTTTTTCCTGACAAGGTGTGATTTGCTGTCAAACCTCGACTCAGATTCTGTCAAACGGCCAGATGGCATCAGCCACGTGTCCGATGAACTGCTTCGCTCTTGTCACCCTCTCCTGTTCTATATCACCCTCTCATTTGCCCAAGGTACCATGCCATCTGCTTGAATCACGCAACAATTACTGGCTTCTGCTAAAAAGGTGCTAAAATTACAGTTCCCTGCAACTGCAGTACAAAAACAACTCTGCCAATCATCAACAAAGTTATAGGAATCCATCTATCGCTTCAGACATATAAATCCTCCCTCTTCTCCATGGCTTGATTTCCGATCATACAATGGTTTAGACGAGCGTACTACCATCACTGATAATGAGCTTCACCATGCACTCTCCAACAATGGATGAGGTCCTCCAATCCTCAGACAATGAATTCAGAGCAACATCCGACATATCGTAGGCTTTTGACACCGTGTCGGCACCTCTGCCGCGCTCACGAAACTCTTTCTATGGTATCCAAGGCCATCTCCACTCATTGCTTGCAGACTTCCTCTCTGTCTGCAGTTCACATACGTGTGACCCCTTAATGGAGTCTCTTATCCTCTTCCTGTTCCAGGCTGGAGGTTCCAACCACAGCGTTCTGGCCTGTCTTCTTTTCTGGTTTTATCATGATCTCTCCGCATCTCTGGAAATCCTCTTTACCGATGACATCCAACCCTCTGCGTAACATCCTGTCACCCGAAGATCGCAAGCAGTTAGCTTTTTCAGCTCTCTGTAGTATTGTGATAACCCATCAAAACTGGTCCAACGTACGTGAACATGTTTTAATCTGATTAGTCTCACACTCTCATTCTCATGTTCTTCTGAAAGGCGTTTGAAATCCCCCCTACCCCTTATCTACTTTTCACAATCTTCTTGGCGATAGTCCTTTCATTTCAAAGCTTCTGGGTCTCAACGTCCTGCCATGCATCTTCACTGGGAAAGCACATTTGTCAAGCTGGCCTCCAAGCAGTCGCCACTGGCATCTTCCATATGCATAGACTCCTTCTGTGCAATGCTTTGCTTCTGACCATTTACAAAGAACCAACACCGCCCAGAGGCTGCCATAGCAGTCTCCTGGGCTATTGGGACATTCCTGGAGGGCCACACATCGACACAGGGGGATTGAATGGTCAATAATCCTAGCAACTGGGACTATTCATTTACCTCTCAGAAGATACAGGCGCCCACCTGGTATTAATTCAAGGCAAGTGGGATTGAACTCAGGACCTGGATTCAAGCTCTCTTACATCACCATGAGACGAACACCAGCATTCAAAAACAAACGTGACATATTTCAGAAAGTTGTGCACTGGATCCAGACAAAAAAAACGAGGTGTTTAATGAGTTGAGGAGTGAAAAAGAAACGCCGAGCCTGATTCGATTTTGGTTCAGGCCATTTGTGCTGGGATGATACCTGAATGGTGGAGGGCAGTTTGAATGGCCTTGCATGTTGTACACAATCGAAGCTTGGTGATGGATTCTGGTCAATAATCGAGCCAGGAGTCTCTGTTCGATAGGCAGGCGTCCTGCTGGTGTTCGACATGCAGGAGTCTCTGTTCGATATGCAGGAGTCTCTGTTCGATATGCAGAAGTCTCTGTTCGATATGCGGGCGTCTCTGTTCGACATGCAGGCGTCTCTGTTCGATTTGCAGGTGTCTCTGTTCGATATGCAGGAGTGTCCATTCGATATGCAGGTGTCTCTGTTCGATATGCAGG
>JAXMNL010002044.1:0-10214 GCA_035128595.1 Eptatretus atami
CACCCAGCGAGTCCTTGATAAGGGACGGGTTATAGATGATATGATAACGTATCATGAATGCTTTGCTGGGTGTTCCCCGATGCTTCCCATTAAATCTGGCTGATTCATGACGAAATTTGCCACACTGAATTTATTGGTGACGGCGCTGAGAACAATGCTCGATTTGTATTAAACCAAACGTGGCTACGGCTGCGGCAGTCGCTGCGGTCTCTGATCAAACCCAAGTCGCAGCGGGGTGGAAATCCCCAACTGGCAAGGACAGGGGTACTTTGGTATCGTGATCTTAGCACGTGACCCGAGACCTGTGCCGAACTAGCCGGCGATATAACGCCTAGACGGCAGTGCTGTTAAGCCGCTACCGAATCAACAACAATCTATCTTCCATTTGGGAGACAAACTGTTTTAACCTACATAAGAGAACCTTTGTTTTATATGGCAATTAAGATTGGCGTTTTGACTCATTCTAGCATTCTGTGTGATTACCATGTCGTGGTTTGAGTATGTGTTCCACACTGAAGCAGAAGCTGTCAAAGCGACTGAAGATAAGGGTTCACCTGGAAATTGTCAAGGACCGGCGAATGGCGTCAGTGTCAAAAATTATAAAAAATAAATATATCCATCAGAGATGGGGAATCCCCGCCATTGAAACATTTTTTTCAAGATGGCCGCCGCAGTCGGCCATCTTGGATCCGGCCGACGCCCAACAATCAAAGTTCTTCCTTTTCAAGGTGGTACATGTGTGCCCAAATTTCCAAATCGATATGGCGAACAGTTTATGAGTTATCGGCAACTCACAGCGATAAAGTTGACGCCCATTTCCCAGCCAGCCGACGGACGGACGGAGGGATGGACGACCCGGGTGACAACAATATCCCCCTTCCGCCAACGCGGCGGGGGTTAAAAACTGTCTTACTGGAAACTATATAAAAGATTGAAGATTCTCCGGTTATGTTGAGAGATCTGGAGTGAATTTGTCTGTCCAGAATCTCCTGTGCTGGCAATATTGTTACGTATTTGAAGCGTTGTGCACACAGACAGACAGGCAGTCCCAAGTTTTAGTTATCGTCGATAAGGATGTGTATAGTTCGGTCCCTAACCTTGGCTAACGGGAATTACGTGTGTGCGCTGCGGAGTTTTTCTTTTACAAACAAATCGTCTTAAAACTTCACTTACACACCGACGTCATTGCCCACGTGGCGTTCGACACGTACGTGGGCGGGGATTTTTCATCGCTCAGTTCCGACTTCCACCCTTTGTCCAATCACGCACAGAAGGTGACTTTCCCACGACACCCGGCCTTGAGGTTTGAGAATGCCACAGAGGGCGATTTTCCCCACGAACACCTCGGCAATGAGGGTTAGATGCACAGAGGGCGACTTCCCACGACACCCCGGCCCAATGAAGGGTGAGATTCCCGCACAGAGGGCGACTTTCCCACGACAGCCCGCCATGAGGGTGGAACCGCCTAGATGGCGATTTTTCTCACCCCGGGACAAGAAATGATCTCAGGAACGTCAGGCCTGGGGAGGTTGGTCCGTCTGGGGGATCATGGGCTTGGTGGCTGGCTGGTTCGTCTGGTCCTGCTGGGTTCCATCATCGTACTCTGATCTTCTCCCTTGGTCCTGGTGGATTGGTGTGTGGCGGTTGGAGAGCGCGGTACCTGGTGCTGGAGAGCAATCGTGTTGGCGGGTTGAGTCCCGCGAGACGGATCGTCAAGGACCGCACTGAGGTGGGAAAGGTCCAAGCCTTCGCATCCTTACCTCCAGCTCACCTTCCTCCGAGTTGGGGGTATCAATAAAGCGCCGCGGCCATCATTTCTTTTTGGGGGGTGTGGTGGTCTGTGGGTGTGGCCCCGTCTTCAGTTAGAATTGTGGAGTGCTTTATTTTCTCATTGTATCATCACATTTCTTATTCGGATAACGCGGCTCTTTGTGTGCTTTCCTTCCCCATTGTAATAAATCCCTCTTGTTGAATGTACCAGCTCGTTCTTTGTCATTTCTGTCATTGGTTTGCCACGGTGCGTAAATTGGGGATTAGGAAGGCTGTTGTTGCCTGTAATTGTTCGATTTGGACAGACAGGCCTCGGTAACTCCCGCTCGGGTTACACACGGTTCGAGCACGGTAACGGGATCGTTCCGTTGAGGTCTGCTGGAGGGTGTGAATTCCACGAAGCTTTCCCAGCGTGTGTCTTGGTATATGAAGGTTTCGGCCAATTAACTTCCGGGGCCTAATTCAGAATTAATTGCGGCCAATTCGTGGCAGTCGAAGCCAATAAACGAATTTTCAGTCCTCATGTTGAAGCTGCGTACAGAGAAACCTTCCATATAAAGAGAGGGACGCTTTGTGCTCCCTTAATACAGGATTTCATTGAAATAAAATAATTGTTTAAACATCATAAAAAAAAAATCTGGTAATTTTAACAGGCGGATTGAAGCACGATGAAGATACGGCCGAGCGTTGCCGCAGTTTGGACACGCTGGCTCATGTCTTCCTTGAATGGAACGATGGGACGAACTCCCTTTTACTCTCCACTATGCTTAACCAATAGAGGCATGACAACCGACAGTTTGGAAAAAGTTGTTTTATTATGATTTGTAAAGAACATGTATATACAACAGTGTCATGATGGAGAAATCCTTATGCCGACGCACGTAAGCCCCCTCCCTCTGTCATCACTTGTCACAGATACGAAGCAGGTACCACAGTCTATTCTGGGAAGAAAGAAAGAGGGAAAGGGAGAGGAGAGAAGAAGAGCCGGTGGTTTTAATCATGGGTTCCAATAAGGGGGGGGGTGGTGGAAATGTGCAATGCAAACTGTTTTGAGAGTTGCGAAGGGTGAATGTGGTGGTGGTTAGATCATTGGCGTGAGTGAGGTGGTGGACCATAGTGGAGCCCTGAAAAGGAGCAGTTGGCTGCTTGTGTTGATTGCTCATCGTCAGAGGCGGAATGAGGTGTAACGGCGATAGAGGAAGAAAGTTCGTGTCAGTGTGTTTGGATGACGTGACAGGAATTCTCTGCTGGATCTGTCCTTCTGCCTGGTGTGACTTTCGCTCACTTGTGCTTGTTCTCCACCAGGCAGCCCGTGGTGGTCTCTCCATTCCAGGTGTACTTTGTTCCGGACTCTGTTCAGACTTTAGAAGCCTGTTCTGTGCTCCACCAGACAGGCACCTCTTCTCATTTTTCCCTTCTTGCACCGACTGCACGATCATTTGCCCTCTCACTCAACTAGCACCCGGAGAACCCCTAGTTTTCCTCGCTCTTTCCCCACTGCAGCGACTGGGTTTCACGCATGGTCTGTCGGTCGCTCCAGGTAATCCCAGAGGGTCGCCATCCACGCTCGAGCTGTCTCCATCTTTCTTGCTTCTAATTTACTCAGGTGTGTATCTGATGGCGCTGTCCGTGTATTGTAAGATGATGGCACCTGTCGTGTTCGTGTAATCTGGTGGCGCCTGTCGTGTAAGTGTAAGTTAAGAATGTGTAAGTTATCTGGCAGCTGCTTCGCTCCACACTCTCTGTCCTCTTGTAAATTCTTGCATTTCTTTTGCCTCAACCCACGAAATTTCCATGCTAGATACTATTGTTCTGTGTATTAAAAATCTTTTATTATTGTGGCCAGCATGCCTTATCTCGCATAATATTAATCACCTGCTTATATGATAAATGTAAACCGCAGCCATTCTGTTTTTCCTATTGGTCAGGCAAAGTCCACACACACGTTCTCTGTGAAGTTCTGTAACCACTAATTTGCTCTTATTAGCTGGCTGTGTACTTGCAGCACCGCTTGGCTGTACCTGCTACTTAAGTTTAACACAAGTACGCATCGAGGGCAACGGAACTCGCTTGGTGCGGTCAAATCCACCGAAACTGCCAGGATTGGCAAGTACCAATCTTCGTTTATGGTGCTTAGCAACTCGCCGCACGCAGTTATCCTGTGCCCGTGGCTTCAGGAACGGGCATTCTGGAGGGGAGCCATAGTGGGGCAACTTAGCTAAATATAGCAGTAACAATTGTGCATTTTGTGAGGAAGCCAATTTTGGCCACACTAGTAGCCTATCTTATTACGAAAGATTTGTGATATTGTGCCATCCAAATTCAGCCGCTGATGGCTGTGGAAAACAGCCATTTTTTCCACTGCATCAAAAATTTTTAATTGCCCAATATCCAAATCTGTTCATAATATTGATGGCACTAGTGTGGCAAGATTGGTTGCTTTCTCACAAAATGCACAATTGTTATGCTAGTTGCCCTACTACAGTCGGTTGGGCACACATCGACTTTTTCGTCTGTTGTCCCGTTTAAAGGAGTGTTTTTTTATGGCCATTTTTCATGCTGATCACGAATGCCGTTGAAAATTTTTGACGCTAGGATGAGTCTTAGGTTGGTAAAATGCAAAAAATCAAATGCCGCCAAATTTACCCACTTTTCAGGTAAAATTGATAATTATGGCTTACTTAGTAGTAAGACATCCATCCAGGTCAAAAATTTAAACGGATTCGTGATGCAGCATGAAGAAAATGGCCATAAGAAACATCCCTTTCAACGGACAACAGAGAAAAAGTCGATGTGTGCCCAACCCGAAATATTACATGCCTACCTAGTAAGCATAATTTATCAAATTTTACCTGAAAAAGTGGGTAAATTTTGGCGGTCCATTTTGAATTTTTGCATTACAACCTAAGACATCATCCTAGGTTCAAATTCAACGGATTCGTGATCAGCGTGAAATTTGGCCATAAAAAACACTCCAAAATAGTATGGGTGTAATCCCATCCCTACTACACAGGACTTCTCCTCGTCGCGAGGCTCGAACACCGGGGATCCCACAACAATACAACAACCAAAGTTGTCTTTTGGAACACCCCTGTAGGATCTTTCACCATCTATCATTATTGGCCCTTATTTCCTCGGTTACAGGATAAGTTAAGTTAACCTGGTTAAGTTTGAGTAAAGTTGTCTGATTGAATATGGGCCGCGGTGATGTGTGATTGTACAATATCTTGATTCAATAAATGTTGAGTTTCCTTTATTTTTTTAATGATATATTTTTTTTTTCAGATCAATGTTGTGAAAGTGAAGATCAATTTCTGAGGTCGTGGATCGAATCGTCCCCTTCAAGACAAAGGTGTGAACCTGATTTTATCAATAACCAGCATGGATCGGCTTGCTACGCTCACCTCTTCCACACGTCGTGCAGAGACTGACGTCACGATTTAACTTGTGTTGTCATGATTACACCAATCATGTATCCAAAACATTATTTTCTACAATTTAATTTGTAACGTTGGTGATATTTTATTATATTTACTTGAAATTTCATTTGTGATATAAGAAGGTCTAAGTGTCCAAGGTCGAAGCTCTCTAATCTGTCTGAAGGGTTTGAGGGGTCCAAAATAGCTGAGGGGTTTTTTGGGTCTTTGGCTTCTTGGTCTTCGGGGAGCCTTCATCATTCTTTTAGGTCTCGGTCTTTTTCGGGTCTCTGTGGCCTTTGGATCATTAAATAGAGTCTAGGTCCTTCTGGGTCATAGCGAGACAGTCCATGCACATGTGCAAATAGTTTCTTTATAAAATCCCCAGATACCTGACTCACCTGTGTTGGAGCTTTGGTTTGAAACTTGCGCTTGAAGGCATTAAATAAAGTTTTAAAAATTTAGAATTATTCTCACTCCAGAGTTCAACGTCATCGTAATTCGTCATCACAAGATATTTAACCCGCTCGCCGCCGAGGGAGAGGGAATTGTTTTGGGGGTCCGTTTGTTTTGTCTGTCAGTCTTGTTTGTCTGCAACGAACTTTCGTATCTTGGGTCCACAACCGCACCACAAGTGCGACTACTCGTGTGGAATGTTTTAATCATAATTATGACGTCATATGTCACGTGGTGTGGCACTTGTTCGAAAAACGTTTGTGACCTCTGATCTTTTGAGACTGCCGGAGGAAAAATTGAAACTTGGCACAAGCAAGGTCCTCCTATGGGGAATAGAGTGTGATCTTTAATGACGTCATAGGTGCCTTCGTTATGACGTCATCAGATTTGCATTTTGTAGAACGTGACATCTGATAGTATGAAAGTTTTTGAGGGTCATCTAGGGATAAAATGGAACACAGGAGAAAAAAAATATCGATGAGCGTCATCGTAACGTGATTCGCAGCTCCATTGTTTAAAAAAAAAAAAACCTTCAAAAATTTCCTCTCTGAACGTGGCTGAACAGATTCAGGTGAAACTGTTACTTGTATGCACCACCTATCCATGGAGGAACAAAAGTTCAACACGTATAGAAATCCATAGTTCACGTGGTGTGGCAGCCATTTGGAGTTCACTAAAACCTCCAAAAATCTTCTCCAGAACGGCTGGACAGATCGAGGGAAACTTCACACACATGTTCTCCAAGCCGTGGGTGTAGAAGTCGTTTAAGAATAATTGATAGGTCGACATGGCTTGACAGGCCATATTGGATTGAAAAATAATATTAAATGTTTCTCTGGAATCCGCTTAATCAATCGAGATGTCGGCCCACATTGAATTGAACGCTGACACTGATGATACCCCACAATCCTTGCAGTAAACACATGATGACGTAATTGTTATGGCAGTTTCCTTTTTCTTTGCAGAGAAAAAAATGAAGAACCGTTTCGTTCACCAACGTCTGCACAGTTTCTTCACGGAAGACAGATCATTTCATCATCATTCCAACCAGTGGGAGAACAACAACGAACTCAGCACTGGGAAGAACCTTACAGGTTCAGTGTGTAAGAAAGGAATTTTAGTTACTATCAAACCTTGAATACACAAACGAACTCACACCTGGGGAAAACTGTACAAGTGTTCTGTGGTGTTTCGAAGGATTTTAGTCGGTTATCAAACTTTGAATATCCACAAACGAATTCAAACTGGAGAAGAAACCGTAGCAAGTGTTCTGTGTGTTTCGAAGGATTTTAGTCAATTATCAAACTTGAATAACACAAAACGAACTCCCACTGGGGAAACTGTACAAGTGTTCTGTGTGTTCGAAGGATTTTAGTCATTAATCAAAGCTGAATATCCAAAAACGAATTTCACACTGGGGGAAACTGTACAAGTGTTCTGATGCTGTTCGAAGGATTTTAATCAATTATCAACCTTGAAAAGCCAAACGAACTCACAATGGGGAGAGAACCGTACAAGTGGTCTGTGTGTTCGAAGGTTTTAGTCAATTATCAAACTTCATTGTCCACAAACGAACTCACAACTGGGGAGAAACCGTAACAAGTGTTTTCTGTGTGGGCCTTTTGGTTTTTTTAAGATTTTCGTCATTATGCCCATGAATATCCACAAACGAATTCAAACACTGGGGAGAAACTGTCCAAGTGTTCTGTGTTTTTAAGGATTTAGTGGGACTTATCAACCTTGGAAATAGACATAAACGAACTCACAAGGGGAGAAACCGTACAATGTTAGTGTGTTCGAAGGATTTTACGTCAATTATTCAAACTTGAATATCCACAATCGAATTCACACTGGGGGAGAAACTGTACAAGTGTTCTGTGTTGTTCCGAGATTTTAGTACATTATCAAACTTGGAATATCGCACAACGAACTCACACTGGGGAGAAAACCGTACAAGTGTTCTGGTGTGTTTTAAAGGATTTTCGTCATTCATCACACTTGAATATCCACAAACGTATTCACACTGGGGAGAAACTGTCCAAGGTGTTCTGTGTGTTTTAAGGATTTTAGTGACTTATTCAACCTTGAATAGACATAAAGGGAACTCACACTGGGGGAAACCGTACAGAGTGTTCGGTGTGTTTTAAGGATTTTAGCTACTTATGAAACTTTGAAAATCCACCAACGAACTCACATGGGAGAGAAACAGTACACATGTTCTGTGTGTTTTAAGGATTTTTAGTCATTCATCACCACTTGAATATCCACAAACGAATTCACAATGGGGGTGAAACCATAAGTGTTCTGTGTTTGTAAGTTTTTTTTTTCGTAGTTGTCATCCTTGAATAAACAAACAAACTGACCCTGGGTGCGACAGTTTTGTTGTGGATTCCCCCCCCCCCATGTGAGTGATTCCGAGCGATGTCTAGTTATTAAGGCACAAACCTATGAGGAGAAACGAGCAGGCAGAAACACAACCCTGCATATACCTTCTTGTACGACTCTCTGAGTGGTCATCGTTAACAGACCCTATCAAGCAGCCGAGGTCCCTACGCCTCTTGGAAAGCACAAATGCTGACCTGCAACAAAAATATGCCAAACCCTCCTCTCCTCTGTCCCCCCGCCTTCCCGTGTCTGTGATCTCTGTCCCCTATATTTCCACAGGGAATCTCAAGGTCCACAAAAACCTCCTACTGTGGTGAAACTGGCCCAAAATTCACGAATCACTGCTCACTTCACTCTTTCATTCACTTTTTTCCCGCTTTGGAACAAATCCCAACAAACTCCTTCAAGTCCATTCTTCCATCCAGGCCTTTAAAACAGACTGCTCACCTACCATCTCTGATCTTTTCCCCCATCCAAAATCCTTGATTTTTACTACCACCCGTTAATCACCCAAACCTACTTCCTTCAAATTCCTGTTTCCTTCCTGGAATAGTCCCGTGGTACATCTTGTTTACCCCGTGTACCCGCCATCCCTCTCCTTCCACGGATTCTGGTTGTCTTGTTTCCCCACTATTTTGTGCTTCCCTCTGTAGGAACATTTTTTATCATGTGGGTTTTGGGGGTGATAAAAATAAATAATTGATGTTGATTAAACTTGGTATTTAAATGAAAATTTAACCTGAAGTGAAATGTAAACTCAAATGTGATAGTATTCTTTTTTAAGTATGTATCGCATTTGGAAATACATAACAATTTTATTTCTCTCTGTATGGGAAAGAACTCCCTCAGAGTAAATGTTAAACAGATTGAACTTTTGGCCAGTAAGTTGAACAAATAAAGAAGAATTGCCTATCATTTTAAAAAGCGATCGCAAAGGAGTTTTTAAAACAGACACGACAAACAGTTTGAATGTGGATTTGAGAAGGTGTCCAGATGGATTCACGGAAGCTCTCTCTGGTCGCTTCAAGATAATATGGTTACGATTTTGGAAGTTACTGCACACAACAGCCAGGTCCTTATAGAACAGTTATATCGGTAAGTGTGTGGTTTCTCGTTAGGGTCCGTGCCTTGTCTAATGGGAAATAAGTGTACGTGTGGCTTCGAAGTTATTTATAGTTTGTATTTTTACATCAATAACGCGCAACAACAACACTCTGCGCGCGGCTTCTTCGGAGCTTCGGCCGACATGCGACGCACGTGGAACAGAATTCGCTTTGGAATGGAATTCCATTCCAATATGGTCACGAAGCGTTTCGCTCTGGCTGCGCGCCAAATAGGGTATGCGTCATTTTCACGTCCAATGGGCAAGAGCAAGACCAGAAGGCCGGAAGCCGCGACACGCGTCTACTCCAATGGGGAGGCCATCCGGGGAGCGGACCGCGCCCCGAAGGACGGAAGAAAGGATTGATAATTTGTCCCGTCCTGGACCAGAAGCGCTTCTGTCTGGGTGGCGGCGGACTGAATCCCGGCGCATCGGAGGTGTCTCGTCTGGCGCATCACAGCGAACCTTGACGCATTTCATCAAGGGAGACGCACCTCGTCTCACCTCCTCTGGGTTTCGGCTGCCCTGGTCCGCTGCTTTTGGCGACATGGAGCTCCAGGAAGGTGTGGACGTCGAGCTGCGCGAACAGCGGCCAGGTAGCCAGCAGTTCTGTCCTCACTCGTCTCCCTCCAAGCTGAAGGGGGCAATAAAAGCCCGAAGGGGTAAACATTTCCTTGGGTGTGTGTCTGAGTGTGGGCCGCGTCTCGACGTAGAATTGTTAAGTGCTTTTGTGTACATTATTTGCATGCTTAGTCGGATAACTCCTGCCTTTACGTGTTTCCCTTCGTTCCCCAATTATAGTGTTAATAAATTCTCTCTTGCTGAATGGACCAGCTCGTCTTGTCATTTCTGCATTCGGTTTTGCCACGGTGCGAATTGGGGATTAGGAAGGCCGTTTCCGTAGTTGTACATTTGGACCGACGGGCCTCGGTAACCATCCGCTCGGGTTACGCAAGGTTTCAGCATGGAAACGGCTCGTTCCGCTCGAGGCCTGCCGAGGGTGTGAATTCCCCGGTAAACTATGTCGCGTGGGTACTTAGGTATATTGAAGTTGGCAATTAACCCTACTCCACACGGTCGAATTA
>JAXMNL010002045.1:2169-14606 GCA_035128595.1 Eptatretus atami
CCATTTCCATTCCAATCCACGAAGTGCGACCTGTGCAGTTCTGAACGAAGGTGATGTTACATTTTGGGGCCACGGTTGACAGAGAATCGCAGTGGAATATAAGGAGAGATCGCCGCGCATAAGATTGGTCGCCTCTTCACGGGATTGAATCAGGTGTCGGCGTCCGCTTCACAAATGGAATGTTAAACCAGCCCGGCACGTCTTGTTGAATTGTCTGCACTCCCGATTGTTGAGTCAGTCCCTGTCGCTCCGTCTGCAGGTGTCGCTACGTGCGAGAGATCGACCGCAACATCAACACGTACCCTCATCTACACTACCCTGAAGTCTGGCTGGGCTACTCGAGGTTCTTTTCAAACTTCAAGGTACGTGATTGATTATGGTCTCGTGCTGTTCTTCGTGCTGGTTCTTTCTTTAACCCGTTCCGTTTGACACGAACAGGGTTTTTAAGTTTGAACTGCTGTCTCGGGTTAAAACGGCAATCTTCCACCATGATAGCCCTTTGGACTCGTGATGACGCCAAACTTAATGAACCCAATGTTAAGAGACGTTTTCTAATCGCCATGAAGGAGAAGGTGAAGCAACATTCCGGGCATGAGAGCCCTTCTTTGAAGCGGTACAAGGATTCTGGAAACAGATAAAAATGGAACAAAAATTGGGAATAATGTGGTGAAAAAAAATGTTATTGTATTAAACCACAGCTCCTTCAAGCTGGAAACATAAAAAAATGTAACAAAAATGTTAATTGTATTAACACAGCCTCTTCAAAGTCTGGAAACATAAAAATGTAACAAAAATGTTGTTTGTTATTAAAACCACAGCTCGTCTCAAAGTCTGGAAGCATAAAAATGTAAAAACAGTGAATGTAATAAACACCACAGGTGTTCTCAAAGTCTGGAAACATAAAAAATGTTAACAATAAATGGAATTGTGTAATAAAACCGACAGGTCGTCTCAAAGTCTGTAAACATAAAATGTAACAAAAAGTGAAGTATTAAACCACAGCTCGTCTCAAAGTCTGTAAACATAAAAAATTGTACAAAAATGTGAATTGTATACCATAGGTCGTTCTCAAAGTCTGGAACCGATAAAAACTGTAACAAAATGTTAATTGTATTAAACACAGCTCGTCTCAAAGTCTGGAAACCATAAAATAAATAAAAAACTCAAAAAACTAGATCTGAGAATTTTTAACTGATTCTTCACCGTTGAGAGATGGAGCCCAACGACACACACACACCAACACACACTACCACACCACGCACGCACACACAACACACACACACACACACTACATAACACACAATATGTTAACACGTGATCGATGGATTCACACACTTGGTGGACAGTTGGCAGTGCATGTAACCGTTGGTCGCAGGGAGTCGTCACAATTTGGGTGTTCAGGATCTACAGAGTATTCCTTCCTCCTTCTTATTACCCTAACTCCTTCTGATACTTGCTGCGATTCTATACGCAGGTGCAATTTATTTATTTATTTTAAATTCGTATTTAATTATTTTTTTGTCCCGTTCCCATGGTGAAGATTGGTTCAATAAACCCTCCCGCCGTTGCTTTTAATCTCCGTGGATTCTGTGAACATCCAGGTGAGGCCTGCGTAGTTTCCTGGCAAAGGCACTCAGCGGACTTTGCTCTGCGCAACGCCCTGATCACCCTACCTGTGCTGAGGGCAAAAGTGCTGCTATAACAGGTAGTACAAACGTGAATCCGATCTACTGTCATGGTGGACTTTGGCTTTGGGCGGGTCCTTTCTTCATTCAAACGCGCTCTCCATAGGTGCTGCGCAGGCTGACACGCATTCCACTCCACGCCATTCTCACTCATTAATGATGACCAAAGGGGGGTGTTGAGCTTACACAAACTAACCCTCTCACTCACCCTCGCACTCCATTATCCCTCCATTCCTGCTCCATCCTTCCTGCGACAAGTTCCTCCAGTTGGTTGATCACTTCTCGAGGCTTTCCTGACAGTTTAGTGGGATTGTGCTGGATGGCGGTGTCTTGGGAAAGCAGATTCGATAACATCCGGCACACCAGCAGCGCCCTGTTCCCCCCAGCCCCTCACATCCCTGAGTGCAGGGAGTAGGAAGCCATTATTTGCTCATCTCCTTCATGGACATGTCGGGGGCACGCACGGCGCTTTGATGTCGTTATCAAACGTGTCCTTCATTACAACGTTGATCTCAAACTCGTTGCAGCCTTGCGGCTTCTGGCCTACTCTGTTAACTCTACAGCACCAAAGTGTTGCACTGCAATAGCAGTCGGAAACATCTACTGTATACCAGCACTTCTTCGTATCGGAGGGCGGGCACTAACTGCACGTTTCCATCCAAGGCTCCTCATATGATGAATCACCAGATTAGGGTTTTGCCGATTCAATTCTGTTGGATCATCGAAAATTTGTTTTCCCTTCACTGCCATCTTGGAATGTTGCGGCGTTCGATTTTTGCTTTTCAGCTTTTTTTTAATCTGGTACGTTTGTGTGGATCCATGCAAAACTGGCAGCGGTTTGAGCAGGCTCCACCACATGGGACGTCTGTGTGGGGACCAGGGGCGGAGTTTGTGACCAAGAAACGTGTGGGAAGATTTTAGACTACGGGCCAGGGCGGGAGCATAGTTCTCCTCTGCTTCAAACAATGATTGCAGAGTGCAAAATTGGGGGTCGAGGGGATCTACTCGCGACCTCAGTCTCCACCTGACGCACAGCTCAGCCCCACGGTTTTTTCTCACCCCAGCCCTCCTCACTTTCTCCCTCTACCCTCCTTGCCATAACATTGAGCAATTTGGCGGAGGTCATAAGGTTGGAGCAAGCGAGGGGGTTCTTGTTGATGCCTGGACGACTGGCATTGAATGTGTGTTCGTTTGGTGCTGTGGTTGTTCAGGCCTTTGTTGTGGGTTTGTGAACTTTCCCACATCTCTCAAAAAAAAAAACTTTATCAGATGTATTAAATGCAATACAGATGGTGCGGTGAGGCGGAGATTGGGCAATGGTTGTTCATCATCCTGAAGCATTGCACTTGTCTCTGTTGCCTGTGCTGCTCGACGCATTGCTTCTGTATCCCGCTACACTCCATCCAGTGGTATGCCTTTGTGGCTTATTACTTTTTGGGATACAATGTCCGAGGCTCCGTCTGATGAGCCTAACACACAGAAACGTAACAAAAGGGAGCAGGAGACAAGGGGTGGGAGAGGGAAGGACAACACAGTGGGGAAACAGAGACATCAGGCAGATCTGTGGAATGGGGAGCGGTTGGGGTGGGTAGCATGGGGAAAACAGATGGACACCGCATGAACTTTCAGGTCCTACAGACAGGACTTTAAGAAAGGAAGCAGAGACTTCAAAGAAGGTGGGTGTGGTGGATAACAAGGGGAGAAAAGATCATGATTTTGGATGAGGGAAAGATATGAGATGGTGGTGAACAGCTTTTTTGAAGAACGCTGGCAGGAAGAAGTGGGGATTGAAGAGTGTTATGGGAGGTTTGTTCAAAAGGTGGGAAGAAAGAGGATGAAAGAGTGAAGGTGAGCAGTTGGATTTGCTTTTCCATGAGGCGAAGGCAAGTTGTTTTTTCAGGAAACTGCCTCGCCCACAAGCTTCAGTGTACAATGGGCGGGAGGAAGGGGAGGACAACTGAAAAGACAGATGGGATAAATCTGTGCCATGAGAGAAGACAGAGAGAGAGAGAAAAGAGGAGAGATGAGAGAGAGAGAAGAGAGAGAGAGAGAGAGATTTGTGAGAGAGAGGGGGACAGAGAGAGGAGAGAGAAAAGTAAGTTCTTGAAATATTCCAGGATGAGTTGATGAAATTGTTGAATGAACTCAACAGATGAGTTCTATAAGAGACGTAGAAATGGGAGCCAGTGTTTGAAGTTGATGACGTTGAAGTCCCTGCAGTCGTCTGAGTGGAATGCCAGACTCGAATGCCAGAGGCAAAACCGCTATCAGTCAGAAGACTGCCATCGGCAGTTACAAGACCAAGAACATGATAAAGAAGGTCAAGTGGCAATCGTTTGGTTTTGCCACGATTAGATGACGGTAATAGTTCCTGAAGGAAACTGGAAACCTAAAGCACTTCTCACTCAGTTTGGGGTGAGAAAGTGCTTTAGTTCTCTACAAATAATAAAATAAACAAAATTTTTTTCTTCAAAATGGCCAAGGAGGATGAGAAACACCCCGGGCACCTCCGGGTATTCGTCTATACAAGTCCAGTTTTTTCAATATGATGTCCCGTATGTCTGGGTGCATGAACTCAACCGACGTAGGGAGAAACAAAAGGAAATGCAAAACACTCCAAAAATCCATTTTTATTCAAATCACAGGAAAATGTTATAAACAGAGCAAGACAATGGATTGTAGAAACCTCCAATGTAAACATACTGTCCGTGGACTCATTATAACCCGACCGTTAGGAACACAACCATAACAACATTCGTACCGGAGAGAGGGACGGAGGACTTCGAACGGTAAACTTGTTACAAACATCCTGCCGGTGAGTGATAATGTGCCTGAAGATATGAAGAAAACTGTTCCAGAAAAACCTCGTACACTGCGAGACAAGGCGTCGGACATGCACAAACTTGCCATAACTAACAATTAAATCGCTGGTTGTTGAAACATACTAAACCTGGTGAGCAACGACAGCTTATAACAATTAACTCATCGACACAGAATGTGTCACCTGTGGTGAGGACAAGTGCTTCGCTCCTTTAAAAACACAGTTGGATGAATAGTTCCATAGGGGATCGAAAAAAGGAGATTGCACGAGTCTAACTAAAGGATGACAAAAAAAACAAATAATCCGGTTTGAAAGGGTCCTGATCACTTGTAGGTCAGAAGGAAGTGAAGCACCACGGGTTACCCTCGTGAGAAATGTGGCGGCAAAGTTAGAGCTTATTGAGCTTCCGCCGAAGACGCCTGCGGCGGCTTTGCGCCTTGGCCGATTTGATTCGAGACTTTTTGGTGAAAGGCTTCATCTACACTCCTGTGATCCTCCGCGTCATGGAGGTGTAATGCTTGAGGCTCGCACAAGATCTACGAGGAGGAGGAACCCAACGTATCATTTCACAACACTGAACATTCTTGCTTTGAACTTCAATTGAGGCAAACCCGCTATCAGTCCAAAGACTGTTTGGTGGGAGTTGGAGACAAGAACAATGGACAAAGAAGGTCAAGTGGCAAATCGTTTTGACCCCCTGGTGAGACCCCTTGGGGGCAATGAACCGGGGGTCAAATCCCCAAAAAGTTTATCTATTTTTCATGCGAGAATTATTCTCTTAACTGAACGTTTGTAGGTTTGCTAAACGTCGGAAGAAGGAAGGTGAAGCGACTTTTCCAGCGTGAGCCCCCTCTTCTTTTTTCGTTTTTTTTTGGTATCATCGCGATGCTTCGTGGAAGACAAAAAGAGTATTTTTTGGGTTGCATCGAGGAGTCATCCAAAAAAAAAAAAAAAAAAATATCGATATTTAAAAAAACAAAAAAAATTGGAAACAATGTCGAGGCTGTATAAGAGCTCACACCACATGACGTGGTAACAAAGGGAGCGAGAAGACAGAGCCGAAACCGGGAAGAGGGTGGCACGAAAACAGTGGGAACCGAGACATTCGGACTCTGTGGAAGAGAGGGATGGGGCGGGGTACACGGGTAACAAAGATGGTCTTCGTGAAAGTCTCCAGGGATTTCAGGAAGGAAAAGCAGGGAATTTTGAAAGAAGGTGGATTAACGGGCGTAGAAAAGATCAAGATTTTGGATGGGGGAAGATATGAGATAGTGGTGAACTTTTTAAGACCTGGAGGGAAGAGTGGGATTGAAGAGAGTGTGGGAGTTTGGGTTCCGAAGGCGGGAAAAAAGGGAATGAAAGAGTGAAGGTGAGCAGTGATTCTTCGATTTGGTAGTTTCACCAGAAGAGAGTTGGCTGCGTTGTTGAGCGGACCTGCGGAAATTGGCGGGGGGGGGGGCACAGATCACCAAGGCAGAGTGGGGGGGGGCAGGCCGAGAAAGTGGACAGAGACAGAATGCAATGACCTGCTTGGGGTGAGAGAATGAGAGACGCAAAAGACTCAGTTTCATCGTGGGAGATACACGGTCATAAAAGCAGTTGGTTTCCATAGCGTGAGTCGAGAAGGTGAGAGGCAGGACACAAGCCCAGAGAGGTAGAGCAGTACTCCATCAGGCTTGCTGACGAAAGCTTTGGAATGTGGTATACTCAGGTGGGCTGAGGACGACTTTGGCACATGGAGGATTCCCAGTCGGTGACGGGCTTTGGAGGCAGGTTTGGAAAAGTTGATTTCCCAGGAAAGATCATGGGCAGATAGTGAGATCCAGAAGCTTGACTGGAAAGGACTTATTCGAGAGGATTGTTTGAGAAAGTAGATGGGGGGGGGGTTTCCAAACGGGTCCTTTTGGAGAGACACAATGAGAGTGTGAGATTTTGTCAGGATTGAAAGACATGTTACAGTGTTGACCATGTTGTGAATTTTATCAGACTGCAGTGAGCGAAGACTGTTTGCTTTTCTCATGTAAAGGGATACAGATGGTCACGAGCAGAGGGTGGAGTCATCAGCAAAGAAGTAAAGAGGATTTTCCCAGAGAGTTCGAGAGATCACTGAATGAAAAGCAGAAAAGAACAGGCCCTAGAACACTGGTATTGAGGAACTCCAGCCTGGACATGAAGAGGGGATGAGAAGAAACTCCATTTAGGGACCACGATGACGAGGAGAGGAAGTTGTAAGCCTTGAAGTGGAGATTGCCTTGGATACCACAGGATTGCTCTAATAACAGCAGAGATAATCTACTATGACAAGCACAATGGTCATGAACCGATTGGAGCAGAGGAAGAACATCACGATATTTTCAGGACATTTGTCAAAATCAGAATCCAGAAGAGATGGAGTATACCGTTGGTTGAGATCCGGGCCGAGAAGTTGACGCGATTGAGTCAGTCCCAATGAGTCGCAGAAAGTCTTTTGCTGAAGTACCATGACCAGGTGAGAGAGTACCCACACCCAGTCCAACTTGCCTGATGACAATTGAAGTCACCACATATGAGAAAGAGAGAGTTTGGATGAGAGGAGAGAAGTTTGGTCCATGTTTTCGGAGTGAGTGTATGGAAGTCATCATGTTTGGTGGATGGTACAGTACACATATAAACATGGAGGTGGGAGTGGAGGGGAAGTGTAGCCAGAGGTATTCCTAATGGGTGTGGAGGAGTGAGGTGCAGTGGATGGTGAGTGAGGGAATAGAGTCTTTGATGAAGAGAAGCATCTCCTCCACCAGGGACGAGGCCTTCAGGTCTGTAAACCGAGAGAAGTACCAGGGAGTCAGAGACGTCTTAGGAGGAAAGTTTTTCTGTTAGGCAGAGGATGTTCTGGTTTGTCAGTGGCAACCTGTAATGGAGAGATCAGTCGTTTTGAGTGAAGGCTCATTGTTGAGGTCCACTCTGTTAAGGAAGAGGGAGGGGAGGTGAGGCTTTGGGTTACAGGGGAGGCGGAGGAGGGTAGGACGAGGGAGGGAGGGGGAAAGATAGGTAAAAGTGAGTTGTTGTAGTGTGTTGGGATGATTGCAGAAGAGTTGAGCGAAGGGCAGATGAGGAGGAAAAGGCTGCGGTGATGATGGGGATGCGCACAGTGGGGAGTGAAGAGTGGGGGGCAGAGGGGAAGTTGAAGATTGGAGGAGGTGAGGAATGCGTTGGATAGATAGGGTTAGGGGAAGGAGCAAGCTTGTTGATGTGAGGGGGTGGGGTGGGAGGGGTTAAATTGATAAGGGCGAATGAAGGGGAGATTGAGGGAGAATGGTGAGAGGGGAGAGTTGAGGGTAAGGGTGAGGGGATCAGTTTTGAGAAGGTGAGATGGAAGCTTGGAGGGAGAAGAGTGTGAAGGTTTTGTTTTGAGAAGGAGGGGAGATCAATGAGAGCAGATTCCAAGGCCAAGCAATGAGAGCAGGCCCGGGACGGCAGGACAGAGGAGCGAGGTGGGGAGAGGGGAAGGATGAGAACTTGGTGGTGGTATGGTGAGAAGGGAGCGAGCAGGGGGGAGCACAAGAATTTGGAGGGGTTGTAGAGGGGAGGTGTGATGAGAGGAAAGAAGGAGGCATGTTTAGATGTTAGAGTGTACTGATTTTGAGAGTGATATGTTTGGTGAGAATGGACTAGAACAGATGTTAGAATACCAACCACTTTTGGGGACACCAGAGGAGGTGCTCATACGAAAGCAGAGGAACGTGAAGAGGTGCTAAGAGCAAGTTGGATTGAGGGAAAGCTTGGGTCGGGTGTAGGGGTAAGGACGGGGATAACAGGTGAGGGGTTAGAGAGTAGATTTTCGGAGGTGGGTGAAATTGGGCACTGAGTTGTAAAAAAAAAGGACGATTGAATGAAACACGAACCATGAATTTTACAAAGTGGGATTTAAATTTTTTAAAAGTTCAGACATGTGATTGAGACATTAACGTGAGGGATGCAATTAGGGAGAGTGAAGAGAATGGAAGAAAAGAAATCGTTGTAAGAGTGGGCGTTTTAAACACGCGGTGATAAAAGGAAAGGTCGATTGAACCCTCCAAGACCACGGCAAAGAGAAATAAACAACAACCCCCCCAACACGAGGTGGGGTCAGGCTGATCCTTTGTCCGCAGTTTTCTGGGAATGTTAAATTGGGGGGCCCCCACCCAGAACTGCAAGGAGGAGTAACACACCAACACACACACACACAAAACACACACACACAAACACACACACACACAAACACACACACACAAACACACACACACAACAACACACACCACACAAACACACACACAAACACACACACAAACCACACACACACAACCACACCACATACACACACATACACACACAAACACACACAACAACACACACAACACACCAAACCACACACAAACACACATACACACACAAACACACACACAAACACACATCACAAACAACAACACACACAAACACACACACAAACACACCACAAACACCACACACAAACACACACCACACACAAACACAAACACACACACACAAACACACAACACACACACACACTACAAACACACACACAACACACACACACACACAACCACAACACACACACAAAACACACACACACACACAAACCCCACCCCCAACACACGCACAAACACCGTCGTGTATTAATAGTTGGATAAGAGAACCAGGTGTGTGGAAGAGGGAGTTGAAACATTTAAAGAGGCCGTTTTTTTAAAATAAATAAATAAAGCATTCGGTGAGCATTAGGTAAAGGAAGGTTGAAGAAAAGATCGTGAAGGTGTTTGGTGAAATGTGGATCGCTAGTAGAAGGAAGATGGGGATCGGCGCGCCCACACACACACACACACACCACAGTGCACACACAACACACACACCACACACACAGTCATACAAACAAACACAGACACACAAACCACACACACAGTCATACAAACAAACACTGACACACCAAACCACACACACACAACACACCACTACACACACACTACAACACACCCTACACACACAACAACACACAAAACACACACACACATCATAAAAACAAACCAAACACACACACAAACACACACCACCCACACTACACCACCTACACACACACCTACACCACACACAACACACACACACACTACACACACCACAACACACACACACACCTACACACAACCAACTACACACACCACACGCACACACACACCTACCAACACCCCACACATCCACACCTGCACACACACGACACAACACACACACACCTACACCACACACACACGGCCGATATCGGCAATTTTTCGGGATCGGCAGGTTGGAAGTCCGTGTGATGACGCGACTACACGTACTTACTGTCGCAACCAGAAACCTTTGAGTCGCTTTCTTCCAAAAACACCGTTACAATTCTGTAGATGTTTCAGGGTAATGGTTCACAAACATTAATCTTTAATAACAGGCTGTGCGTGACGGGTAATTTTGTGGGTGAGCCCAAAAATTTTGGCTCGGAAATTTGGAAACCATGTTACGATGGCAACGGCTTGGAAATCGGGTGTTATCTCACAACAGAGCTCGCTCAGAATGAAGGAGCACGAAACTAACTCGCTCAGAATGACGGAGCACGAACCACTCCTCAGGGTGACGAGCAAGAACCACTCGCTCAGGGTGACGGAGCCGAACCACTCGCTCAGGGTTGACGGAGCAAGAACCCACTCGGCTCAGAATGAAGGAGCAGAACCATACTCGCTCAAGAATACGGAGCACGAACGCACTCGCTCAGGGTGACGGAGCACGAACCACTCGCTCGGGTGCGGACGCAGCGAACCACTCGCTCAGGGTGACGGAGCAGAACCACTCGCTCAGGTGACGGAGCATGAAACCACTCGCTCAGGGTGACGGAGCATGAACCACTCGCTCAGAATGAAGGAGCACGAACCACTCAATCAGGGTGACGGAGCAGAACCAACTCCGCTGCAGGTGGGACGGAGCACGAACCACTCGCTCAGGGTGACGGAGCATGAACCACTCGCTCAGGGTGGACGGAGCCTGAACCACTTCGCTCGAATGAAGGAGCAGACCCACTCGCTCAGAATGAAGGAGCACGAACGCACTCGGCTCAGAATGAAGAGCAGGAACCACTCGCTCAGGGTGACGGGCACCACACTCGCTCAGGGTGACGGAGCAACGAACCACTCGCTCAGGGTGATGGAGCATGAACCACTCGCTCAGGGTGATGGAGCATGAACCACTTCGCTCAGGGTGACGGAGCAGAACGCACTCGCTCAGGGTGACGAGCATGAACCACTCCTCAGAATGAAGGAGCACGACGCACTCGCTTAGAATGAAGGAGCACGAACCAACTCGGCTCAGATGACGGAGCACGAACCACTCGCTCAGGGTGACGAGCATGAACCACGTCGCTCAGGGTGACGGAGCATGAACATCGTTCAGGGTGACGGAGCCGAACCACTCGCCAGAAGGGTGACGGAGCACGAACGCACTCGCTCAGGGTGACGGAGCACGAACCACTCGCTCAGGGGTGACTGGAGCAAGAAACACTTCGGCTCAGAATGAAGGGCATGAACCACTCGCTCAGGGTGACGGAGCACGAACCACTCGCTCAGGGTGACGGAGCACGAACCACTCGCTCAGGGTGAACGAGCACGAACCACTCCTCAGTGACGGAGCATAACCACTCGCTCAGGGTGAAGGAGCACGAACCACTCGCTCAGGGTGACGGAGCACGAACACTCGCTCGGGTGACGGAGCACGAACCACTGCTCAGGGTGACGGAGCATCGAACCACTCGCCAGGGTGACGGAGCAATGACCACTCGCTCAGGTGACGGAGCACGAAACATCGCCTCAGGTGACGGAGCACGAAACCACTCGCTCAGGGTGAAGGAGCACGAATCCACTCGCTCAGGTGACGGAGCATGAACCACTCGCTCAGGGTGATGCAGCAATGAATACTGCTCAGGGTGACGGAGCACGATCATCGCTCAGGGTGACGGAGGCACGAACCACTCGGGTGACGGAGCATGAACCGCTCACGCGTGGACGGAGTATAACCACTCGCTTTGATTACTTCGCAAAAGGTGTTTACAGAGGTGAACGATTCACTCAGAATGAAGTGGCCGCGGTCCGCAATCGACAATGGGCGCTCGGCAAGTGGCCGTGAGAGTAAATCGTTAATTTAGTGTGTGAGTAGAATTGTTAATTAGTCTGTGAGAGTAGATTGTTATTAGTCTGTGGAGAGTAGATGTAATTAGTCATGAGAGTAAATCGTTAATAGTCCGGAGAGCAGATCGTTAATTGGTCGTGAGAGCAGATCGTTGTCAATCGTTCATAAAATGCTGAAATCGGCTTCAAGCTCCTATTTGAAAATATAAGCGATGTATATCAAGCGATGTTAAAGCGGTGTATAGCGATGTATAAAGCGATGTATAAAGCGATGTATAAAAGCGATGTATAAGCCGATACATCATTTTCACTATGATGAGAGGCATTCGATAATTAAGAGTGAGGAAAGTTTAACAATCCTTTATTTAAAGAAATCGTTCTGGCCTGTTCCAGCCTCAGGCAGTGGTTGAAGCAGGCCAAAAAACATGGCGCTTCGACTCCGGCGAGGTTACCATAGGATAATCGCCGTTTAAACACCTGCATGGGAAGTGGTGACCGGGATTTGCGCCTGATACAAGGATATTAATTAAATAACACCGTTAATTATCTTCAAGAGGTGTTTAATTACCCAAACACAATTTCACTATCCACATGTCCCTTGGAGTTTTCTTGGAAATGCGTGCAAGTTTCAGGCTGTATAGGTTTCATGGTTTTGGAGTTACGGAGGGACACGCCGACATTTATTCGTACGATTGGGTAATGAGTTGGTCGTATGACGTCTGGTGGGTGGTGGTGGTGATGATGAGGTGGGAGCCACTC